>LOJH01005871.1:12502-23562 GCA_001685095.1 Ellobius talpinus | reverse complement strand
CACACACACACACACACACACACACACACACACACATGCGCGCGCTGCAGCCCTGCTTGTCATGTGTGCATGCCCTCTCTGTCCTCTCTGGATGTCTTGTGGATGGAACAGGATTATACAGCTCTCACTTGATAAATTCTCTACCGAGAACTAGGCTAAGGGGTCGGTCTCCCCTACTGGACGCCTCCAATCTGGGGAGTCCTGTGCTGAGGAGACTAGAGAGGCTGCCAGCTGCTTCTGACCTCCGTCAGCTCCAACCTTACTTACCGCACTTGTACTGAGTAACCTTAGCTAGTGGTGACGGGATGGGAGAGACCCTTGGGAAGTGAGGAGTTGTGGATGTGGCACTTACGCTGTGACCTTCTCTGTATCCCTCAGCGTGAGTGCATTTCAGTCCATGTGGGGCAGGCAGGTGTCCAGATGGGCAATGCCTGCTGGGAGCTCTACTGTCTGGAGCATGGGATTCAGCCTGATGGGCAGATGCCCAGCGATAAGACCATTGGTGGAGGGGACGATTCCTTCACCACCTTCTTCTGTGAAACTGGAGCCGGAAAGCATGTGCCTCGGGCAGTCTTTGTGGATCTGGAGCCGACTGTGATTGGTGAGCAGGGGATGGGGGGGCGCACTTCTGAGGAAGAGTGTCTAGACTGGGTTTCTGTGATCTTGGAGCCCCTTGACTTTATTTGCTGATGAAGATGGATGTGCTGACCCCAGGCTGGTTTTTGCATGTATTTGGCTTTAGCTGCCACTCTGAGGGTCTCTGCTTAGCACAGCCTTGTGGTTTTGGCCTCAGCAATGTGGTGTATGGTCTTTCAGATGAGATCCGAAATGGCCCATACCGCCAGCTCTTCCATCCAGAGCAACTTATCACTGGGAAAGAAGATGCGGCCAACAACTATGCCCGTGGTCACTACACCATAGGCAAGGAAATTATCGACCCAGTGCTGGACCGGATCCGCAAACTGGTGAGACTATAGCTTGGCAGGGAGGGAACTTTGGACTCAATGTTCAAGAAGTTTTCAGATCCGTTTCCAGGATCATCTCCAGCTTTATGTGTTTTAGAATTTGATGCTGTTTAGGGGCTCATTCAGTTTTTGCCCTAACTTCTGAGATACTTTAGGCTTCATAAAACTAGAAGAAAATTTCTTGGGCCTCTCCCCTACCTATATTGCTTTTTCTTCCTTGCCTTTCAGTCTGATCAGTGCACAGGACTTCAGGGCTTCTTAGTATTTCACAGTTTTGGAGGGGGCACCGGCTCTGGCTTCACCTCCCTGCTGATGGAGCGACTTTCTGTTGACTATGGCAAGAAATCCAAGCTGGAGTTCTCCATCTACCCAGCTCCACAAGTGTCCACAGCTGTGGTAGAGCCCTATAACTCCATCCTGACCACCCATACCACCTTGGAGCACTCAGACTGTGCCTTCATGGTGGACAACGAGGCTATCTATGACATCTGCCGCCGTAACCTGGATATCGAGCGTCCAACCTATACCAACCTCAACCGTCTCATCAGCCAAATTGTCTCCTCCATCACAGCTTCCTTGCGCTTTGATGGGGCGCTCAATGTGGACCTGACAGAATTCCAGACCAACCTGGTACCCTACCCTCGAATCCACTTCCCCCTGGCCACCTATGCACCCGTCATCTCTGCAGAGAAGGCCTACCATGAGCAGCTGTCAGTGGCAGAGATCACCAATGCCTGCTTCGAGCCTGCCAACCAGATGGTGAAGTGTGATCCTCGGCATGGCAAGTACATGGCCTGCTGCCTGCTGTACCGTGGAGATGTGGTGCCCAAGGATGTGAACGCTGCTATCGCTGCCATCAAGACCAAGCGCAGCATCCAGTTTGTGGACTGGTGCCCCACAGGTTTCAAGGTTGGTATCAACTACCAGCCACCTACTGTGGTGCCTGGGGGGGACCTGGCCAAGGTGCAGCGTGCAGTGTGCATGTTGAGCAACACAACTGCCATTGCTGAGGCCTGGGCCCGCCTGGACCACAAGTTTGACTTGATGTATGCCAAGAGGGCTTTTGTACACTGGTACGTGGGTGAGGGCATGGAGGAGGGTGAGTTCTCTGAGGCTCGAGAGGATATGGCTGCCCTGGAAAAGGATTATGAGGAAGTAGGCATCGACTCCTATGAGGATGAGGATGAGGGAGAAGAATAGACAGCCACTTGGAGCCTCTTTTCATTGTGTTTATTGCAAAATCCTTTCGAAATAAAGTCTCCTTGGCACGATTTCTTGTCCCCTATGTGACTGCTTGAGCTTCTGTGGCTGCTACTTCCCGCTATTTGCCACCCACCCTTGACCTTTTACCCTTACATACATGGCTCAAGGTGAGCCCCATATTGAGACCCAGAAAATATGAACCTAAGGACATTGATGTTAGGTCCTACGGACACCCAGTATAGGAAAGAAAGGAGGACCAAATCCTGGACCTGTCTGTCTAGCTACAAACTATTGCAAGATCCAAGTCTTCACTTTTCCAAATAGGAAATGATGTCTGGTAGTTTGTGTTGGATGGTTGGACTGCTTTTGCTCTTGCTGCCGCTTCACTCAACAGCTTTAGAAGCAAGGCTTGGCCCAAGCTTTCTTGTACACTGAGGGTTTGGGAATGGGGGCTGGGCAGGCCCAAAGCTCCTGGGCATAAAGCCACCTCACAGACTTGGGGGATGGGCGGGAACAAGGGCAATCTCCTGGTTGTTTGTGCCATTCACCTCCAGCAGCTTTGCATAGCTTGCTGTCTGTCTTGCTTTCTGGGGCGGGAGCTATGCTATTAAAAGTCAGGACGTCTCCCTTCTGTTTGTGTTCTTTTGGCCTCAGCCTCTGCTCAGGGTGGAAGCCTGCCTGGTCCCTAGGGAAAAATTATACTTCACTAATAGGCACCCTAGGACTCAGGTTGACGTCAGCATATAGGGGTGGGCATGGCTTGGGGGAAAGAAGCTTCAAAATCTCCAGAAGAGCCAACCCTGCCCTTGCCCTTCCCTCCCTGGTGATTCAGGGACTCAGTGCCCTTCCCTGAGGAACTGGTTTAAAGCCCAGCTAAGGCAGGGTGCCTGTTTACTCAGCAAATGGGGCAGGAAGTGCCTGCTGGATACTGCCACAGGCCACCAGCCTCATCAATTATTAACTATGTATGAGCTAGAATAGTCAGGGAGACTGGAAAAAATGGATACCAGTGCCACTCCCTTGTCCTCAGCTGAGGAAAGGAGACCTGATGTGCTTCTACCCAGAGGTCATGGACTTGGCAAACCTGCCGGGCTGGGCTGGTCTAAGCTACCCACCTCTGGAATGAATGACAGAACTAGATGAGTGTGCTTTCAAGGGGACCCTGGTCCCGCTTCTTGGCACAGGCAGAAACCAGCTCAAGCTGGAGACTCTTCTGCGAGCTTAAAGACCCCTCTGCTGCCAGAGCAGCCAAATCTCAAGAAGCACATCTGCCTTGACCATCACACCAGTCCCCTTCCTAGGCTATTCCCTTGGAAACAGCAACCAGTTGGTTGCTCCTTCCCTCCAGACACATTGACCTAAAAGACACATGATCTTTTCGCTTTATTCTGTTTATGTATTCTCCTGCCCCCAGATTTGGAGGCAGAACATGTGTGCCCAGCAGTCCAGCTTTGAGCCCTATTTTGTTTCCGTTTCCCCCAACTCACCCTAGGCTCCTTGCCCAGGTATTGGGATCAGAGAGCAGAACACACAAGGGCCCACCATCCTCGCCCGTAGCTATAAAAGCCATCCTGGGTAGAATGGAAGGAGTTCCAGTGAGATGAAGCCTTCAAGGTTGTCTTCCCAACAGGCCCATTTCATCAGATTTGGGTGGTGTGCTGGCCAGGAGCCGGTGGCTGCAATGCCTCCAACTGACTGAGGAGGACAGGAATGTGAGGGCGCTGCTGGGGGTCCACTGTCATCATAGAGGCCAAAAGCTGTCGCAATGCTGAAGAATGCCTGTGGGAGGTGGAGGCAGAGGACTGGAGGACTCCTTCAATTGCTAAGATTCCAACTTGGCTGGCTCTAGGCAAGAGTCTACAGTGCTTGATGTCCCTCTTGCTGCTCACCTGGGGCTTTGTGGGATGTTGAGTTCATTCTGCACAGCAAGGGCCACACTGTCACCCTTCTGGAACACCATATCATAAGGGCCTTCCCCAAACATCATGGCATAAAGCACACAGCCTAGGGACTGAGCATAATTTGGTTAGTTACTGAAAAGGGGAAAAATGGTATCCTATTTATTGCTACGGTAAAAGAAGACCATGTAAGCTAAAAATATGCCAACCTCACCCAGAGGAACTGTGTTAGCAGGAAGCTTCTCCAGCCCCTGCTTAGCTATTGCCTCCAGCCACAGTTCACCCAGTTCAGCCACAGAGATGACACCACTTCCTGAGGACAGTACCAGTGACGGTTCCCAGGAAGGAAGTAGAGATATGGAGACATACTGTGGTTCTGGAGATCCATGCAACAGAAACCAAATATCTCCTTCCTTTTCCTCCGTAGTAGTACAGAGCCACACCCTTCTCCTCCCAGGTTCCCAGCCACATGCTCCTCACCCAGACATCAGTCCGCTCATCGATGACACAGTGGCTCTGCACAGAGAAAAGTTCAGGTGCCCGGTAGGAGATGGTGCACCGCTGGGCCGCCCAGTCCTGGAACAGTGCACCCAGCACTCAAAAGTGGAGCATGAGCCCTATCATGTGACCTTGGTGCATGCATCAGAATGAGTTGGGGATGGGAAGGAGAAGGTCAAAGAACCTGGAGATTCTCTTACCTGTAGAGTCAAGGCCTGGCGTGAGCCCTCCACCTGGATGCATGCTTGATTCATAGAACCCAAGTCCATTAAAACTGGCTGCCCCTCATCACCAAGCAAAATATTGGTGGGCTTCAGGTCCCTGGAGGGAAGGGAAAATGACCCAAGGATATCCGGTATGGGGAAGCTGGGATCCCAGGGAGCACCATGGGGAGGGCGCAGAGATATCCCAATTCTTTTGGCACAGCTCTTCTCCCCTGGGTGCCACAAGTGCATAGGGTCCCACTGACCTGTGTGCATAGCCTCTGGCATGAATGGCCTCAAGGCCTCTGCAGATACCCAGCAACAACACAAGGATTTGGTCCTCAGTCAGGAAGTTGCCTTGGTCCTTCAGCCTTTCTATCTCATTCCACAGTGTACCTCTCTACAACACAAATTTTCCTGGGTTGAGATGTCTTTGAAGGCTCTACTACCTGGGACTCATTTCTGTTCTGTATTAAAGTCTGTTAACCTTTTGCCACATATACCTGCTACTGATCATCTGGGGCTTTGTGGGATGTAGAATAGCCCCAAATTTAAAATGGCCCAAACCAGGACATGTGTTCCTAGCTAGCATATTTATGTTTGACTACCCACAGAGCCCTTGGTAGAGCCGTGCAATCTGTTACAATCCCTTCTGTAATCACCAGCCTTTCTGACCTTGAAGAAGGGTAGCAGCAGCCAGGCCTCGTGCTTAGCACCTCGTTCTTTCAGACAGTAAGCCACAAGGCGAAGGATGTTGGGATGCTGGAAGAGGCGATGCATGTCGGCCTCTCGCTGGGCCTCTTCCTGGTCCTGCTGCTCATGACACAGGATTCGCTTCAGGGCGTAGAAGTGTCCATCATGTAACCCCTCCACTAGGTCCACATAGCTGAACCCACTGTGGGCCAAAGGGGTCAGTGAAGGACCATCTCCCACATGGCTTGGACCCAGAGGAATTCCCTTAGGGAGGGGTGCCTTGCACATGGAGTAGAAACCCTCCCAAGATGTGGCTCGCATACAGTTTCAAGACTCAGGATTTGAGCTCCTCAAGAGCAGGGACACAGAAATCACTGAGGTTTTATGGTCAGAGCACAAGATATTCAATTACTATCAAGTACCAACCAACATTTATCGAGAGCTTATGAGCCAGGCACTGGGTGACATATTTTAAAAAATATACTATCTCAGTTCTCCCAAGTTCCTCGGTGAGTCATTATAATCCTCTCCATTAAGCAGATGAAGAAACCAGTTTACTTAAGGTCACACAAGGTGGATCCAGGAGGCCAGGGTCCAGATTCCACTTTCCTGACCCATTCAGCTAAGTAGGGTGAGGTAGAATCTAAGGCTAACACTCTTATGTCTCTATCACGTGCTGGCCATTATCCCTAAATGACCTGGGACTTCCAAACACTCACCCCTCCCCCAATTTCTGGATGAAGAGGTAACGCTTATTGTCAATGATGACAGTTCCCCGGGAGCAGACACACAGTGCGTGGCCCATGTCTCAGTCATTCTCTTCAAGGATGGTCTGTCTTCCAGGGAGAGTGGGCTCTTCCAGGCAATGGGCTGGGGGTCCAGCGGAGCATGCTGGAATGAAAACAGCAGGTCGTGGGTCAAGAACAATTCTGAGAGCCACTGAGGTACCAATACGGAGAGCTCAGGTCCAGCTCCAGGAACCCAGATTCGCGTCTAAAGAAAACAGGCCCCGGCGACTCCAGCGCTAAGAAGGCTGAGTTCTGGCGCTTCAGAGCGTCAAGCCACGCTGCGTCTTACCAGGCCGCTTCCTCCAACCCCGGCACACCTTCGGCCAGGTCCCGCTCTCACGCCCGTCGGGCATGGGGTGGCTGCTCAGGAGGTGCGGGACTCGAGCCCACCTCTGGCTCAGCCCACCCTCCGAAGCCGGGGACCGAGCACAGGATCTGCCACTACAGACTCTTCACTGACCTGGCTCGGGCCTAAGCAAAGAGCCAGGGACCGGAAGCCAGGGACCGGAAGCCATCATCAGTCCGCGTCGAAGTAACGGCCCGCCGTATCCTAGCAACAAGTGGTAGCGATAGCAAGAGGATGTGGGGACCCGGAAGTGAGGGGTGGGGGCCCGGCTAGACCTGGGGGCGTGGAATGGCTTCTGTATCTCCCCGAGGGTTCCCACTTGGCCTTCGGGAAGGGTCAAGACGCAGGGACTTGTACCAAAGGGGAGCAAAGCCGGGCTCTACCTGAGGCCCCTAGGACCTCCGTCTCCCAATTTCGGAGGTAGGAGGCCTCATACCTCCCGCGCGCTGGAGTCAGAAAGTAGCCTACTACAGTCTAGCTTGGAGGAGGGTCCAGGGAGGGATGGGTGCTGGCCCTTAGATGCCTGGAGGTCTGATCCAGTAGCACTTTCAGACCTCTGGCCTGTGTTCCATTGCCTTAGCTAGTGTCGGAATGCTCCTTTGAGCCAGAGGGTCAGTTTTTAAGTCTGGTCCTAATGGTCACACATTAGTGTGACCTCCAGGAAGTGATTTTCGCCTCTCAGATTCTCACTCTTCCCCGCTGTAAGACAGAAGTACCTAGAGCTAAGTAAGGGTTGTGAATTATGAGGCCAAACTGACTAGTTCCAATCCCAGCTCTGTTGAACTAATTGTGACTTTGGACAGCCACTTAATTAATTTTCCTCGTGTGTAAGATGAGAATGATAATTATTTCCTGACTTTTTTCAAGATTAAATGAAATGTCTTTCGTATATTATATGACACATAGCCTTCAGTATGTGTCAATAAACAGAAATCGTCGTTTTTTCTACCCGGATTCTTACATCTATAGTTGTGAAGGCAGGAGAAATGGACATTTGGATTTCCAAGTCTTTGCACTATGCAGTTTGTTTTATGTCTCTTGCCTAGACAGGCAGATATATTGGAAAGGGGTGCATTTCCAAAAAAAAAAGAAAAAAAAGAGTGACTAAACAGACTCCTTGTAACCCAGTTACCCCTTTTCATAGTCATGATCACCATGAAGATTTTCTACGTTTTTCACTGTTTCTTAACCTGTTTTAGCCCTTAGTTCTCACTCATATAGCCACTCAAATAAATTTGACCTGATATGTGCCAGATTCTTTGCTAGTCATGAAGATACCTACAGAGTTTAGTGTAGAAGGTTTGGGGTAGGACCGTGATTCTGCATTCCTAACAAGCTCCCAAGTGATGTTGATGAAGCCAACTAGCGAACAGCACTTTGAGTAGCAAGATGTAGAAGATTTTAGAAACTAGCTGATGGTGGGTGGCTGCAGGCAAAAGGCAAAGTCCGGGTTAACTGCCTGAAAACTTGAGGTGGTCTCCGCCCCTTGGCTTGCTGAGGTTCCCTCCCAGGAATCCGCCACGTGACGGGTGGGGCAGCCCTCCTCGAGCAGAAGAACCCTTTAAGTGCCGTGGCTGCGAAGATGCCACCTGACCTGCCTTCCCTGCCGCTGCGGCTTGTGGTGCTGCTACTGCTGCTACTGTCCCAGGTAAACTGAAAGGTCCAACTGCCTGTCTGGGTGTCGGGGGGGGGGACACAGAACCGGCAGCGGAGAGATGGTCAACCACCGACAGGGCCAGTTCAATCTCTTAAGCATTTGGTAGACACTGACCCTCGCTCCAGACCTCTGCTGAGCCAGGCTTTCTCCCTTGCAGACAGAGGCTCGCTCCTTCGTAGTGGATCGGCAACATGACAGATTCCTCCTGAACGGGGTCCAGTTCCGCTATGTTTCTGGCAGCCTGCATTACTTTCGCGTACCGCGGGTACTTTGGGCCAACCGGCTTCTCAAGATGCGTTTGAGCGGCCTCAACGCTGTACAGTTGTAAGAAGTGCTCTCGAGCGCTTGGCGGTCACTCTTTCTTAGAAATGGGTCCCCAGGAAAACAGACTGGGTTTGGAAAGGGTTTGAGCTCCAGGACTTCTCAGGCAAGGGTGGGAATGGGCTTCCCAGAATCTCCTCCTAGCTGCTTCTCTCTCTGCAAATCCTGAGTCCCCTAGTTCCCTCTGGGTCCTGTTAACATCTTCCTTTCTCAGTTACGTGCCCTGGAACTACCATGAGCCAGAGCCTGGAGTCTATAACTTTAACGGCAGCCGGGACCTCGCTGCCTTTTTGAATGAGGCAGCTAGAGCGAACCTGTTGGTCATTCTGAGACTAGGACCTTACATCTGTGCAGAGTGGGAGATGGTGAGTTAGCTGAGAAGAGGGCAGAACTAAAGGTGAAGTAACTGTGGGTCTTCAAATACTCCTTTCTGCTCATACTCCAGGGGCCATTTCCAGCACTATACACAGCTCTCTCCCTTCTTACCTCCCCCACTGCCCCCCAAAACAAAGCTATCTGCAGCTCAAGGGGTAGCTTATCCTGTAATCCCAGCATTTAGGAGGCTGAGACAGGAAGACTGTTGTTCTTGAGGCTAGCCTATGCTACAGAGTGAAACCCTGTCTCAAAGCGAAACAAAACCCCTGTGTGCTTATGTGTTGCCTTTATGTTTTTCTCAAGGGAGGTCTCCCATCTTGGTTGCTTCGAAAACCTAATATTCGTCTGAGAACCTCAGATCCAGGTGAGTTGAGACAAAAGATTTGAGTGCCTGAACAAGCCTCCCTCACTTGGAGGTCATACATTTATTCTTTCCTTCATGTCTAGCAGAATGCTAGAAACTGGGAACTGGGAACCCAGTCCCTGTGCACAGTAAACTTATAATGATGTGAGATGTCTAGCGTGCATGCAATGCACCAGCTGCAAGTCCATCTACAAGGTAGAGACAGGAGAATCCTGAGTTCAAGACCATCCTCTATAGTCTCAATCTGTCTCCATTTCCCTTTCCTCTAAGTGCTGGACTGTCCTAGGATGCAGTACTTGGATATATATCTTTTCTAATTTTGTTCTAAATTTGGTAATCTCATCCATTTGTGTGACAGAATTAACCCATGAAGTATCTAATGACTCCCAAAATATGCAGCTTCCTCCTAAGACTTTCTCTATACATACTAAATCCCTATGTTGCTTCTCTATCTAGACAAACAAAAGGTGCAGCCATGTAACTGAAACTAAGTTTCTGGCATGGCTTTTCAAGCTGGCTACTTGTTCCTGGAATCTTCCTGTCTCAGCGAGCAGTGCTGCACCCCACCCGAGTACTCTAAACCCTGTAGTGCAACCCTGAACACCTCTCCTGCATTCACACTCTTTCGTGTCACCCTGCATTCAGGCCATCAGAAAATCTTGTCAGTGTAACTCTCAACAGCATTGAATTTCATGATTTCCAATCACTTCTTCTGGCCCAAACCTCCCCTTGCTGGCATCTCAACTGCACCCTCATTGCCCTTCCTGGTTTGCTTTCCCTCCTGTGTAGTCTGTTCTTAGTACAGCAGCCAGTGAACGTCTATGAAAATGGATCAGTCATACATCTCAGATCATACAATATTTCCACCTAAACCTCCCTAATAAGCTCTCCTCTCATTCAGAATAGGAACTGCATACTCCTTGAAACAGTCCACTAGGCCCTAGGCTCGTCTTCCTGGTATCTGCTGCACTGCCTTGCTCACCTGCCCAGCCACACTGCCCTCATTGCTGTTCTTCAATACTTGCCAGCCTCAGGTTCTAAGACCTTTGCATGTGATGTTCCCGCAGCACCTCTGCAGAAATCACCTTCGGTGATACTTCCTGCCACCTAAATTTTAAGCATCCCATACTGAACTATCGTATGCTTCCTTTCCTGTCTTGTAGTTTATCTCAGGTGTTTGTCTACCTCCACTCCTAGAAAGAGAATTCACAAGACAGAGGCTTTTTTTTGTTTCCTTCCCTTCTATATACCCAGAACGGTGCTTGAAGCATAGTAAGCACCCACAAATATTTGTTGAATGAATAAATGTGGTTTTATATATGCTTGGATGGACCTCCTTTATGTGGAACATAAAAAGAAAAATAATTAGGGGCTGGAGAGATAGCTCAGCAGCTAAGAGCATTGACAACTCTTCCAGAGGTCCTGAGTTCAATTCCCAGCAACCACATGGTGGCTCACAGCCATCTATATAATGAGTTCCAGTGCCCTCTTCTGGCCTGCAGATGTACATACAGATACAGCGCCATATGAAAAAAAAAAGAATTAGTTTAAGATTTTTAAAAAATAGGCGTGGTGGCACATGTCTTTAATCCCAGCACTTGGGTGACAAAGGCAGGCATGTATCTATGAGTTCAAGGCCACCCTGGTCCACATAGAAAATTCTAGGCCAGTCACAGCTACCTTGTAAGACCTTTTTTGGGCAGGGAACCCTGACTGCTCTTTGGACTAGAAAGGGAGGGGGAGGGGGGA
>LOJH01005871.1:2431-12494 GCA_001685095.1 Ellobius talpinus | reverse complement strand
GGAGGTGGAAAATTTTTTAATAACAATAAAATAGTGTCTGAAATAAAAAAAAGTAAATTAAAAAAAAATAAAATAAAAAAAAATCAAACAAAAAAGAATTAAAAAAAATGCTTATGGGCTGGGTCAACAAGTAAAGGTACTCGCTTCCAATGCTGCCAGCCTGAGTTTGATTCCCTTGGATGCATGTGGTAAAGGGAGAGACCCAACTTCTGCAAGTTATCCTTTGACTTCAACAAGCATGCCATGGCTTGAGTCCACACACACACACACACACAAACTGTCATTACAAATTTCTTTTAAGACAGGTGGTGTGATGTACACCATTAATCCTAGAGCTTGGGAGGCAGAGGCAGGCGGATTTCTGTGAGTTCAAGGCCAGTCTGATTTATATAATGAGTTCCAAGACAGTCAGGGCTACATAGGAAGACCCTGTCTATTTAAAAAAAAAGATTAAGGCATAAGTAAAGATGCCTGTCACCAAGACCAAGTCTAATGACCAGAGTTTGATATTTGGGACCTAAATGGTAGGAGAAAGTTGACTCCTGAAGGTTGACTTTCATTCGTGTGCCACCACAGCACATACATTTACACACACACACACACACACACACACACACACATACACACTCATACTCATTCATGTCAGTGTTACTCTCAACAACACTGAATTTAACTACTTCTGGTTAACTACTGCTATCTGCTGGTCTAAACCACCCCTCAGCTGTCATATCATAATAGCATATACATACACATACAAATAAATAAATGCAAATTTAAAAATATGAGCATAAAGAATTGAGGCATAAATTAACATCAGCTAGAGAAAGGGGGATAGGAGAGAAATGTCAGAAAGAAGAAATAAGATGCATGAAGGTGTTGAGGGGGAAACATAAAAGCAGTAAATAGGAGTTGAGAATTTAAGACGTGAAATCACATAGACTGTTCATTAGATAAGAGTCCATACAAGCCAAATGCTACTTTTCTGTGAAATTTCACAGCACTCTTTGGTGTAAGCTGATTATTTAATAGCTCCATATTATGTGTTTAGCCTGTATTCTTACGTGGAGTCTTCAGAAACACTATAGTTTCCTGTACTCCTAGAGTTTCCGCTGAGAGTCACTGCTCCTGAGTCTAGGTCCATCAGAGCACTGACTTCTAGAGAAGCCAGATTTGACTTCCAGCTCCCATGTGGTAGCTCATGACTATCTGTAACTACAGTTCCAGAGGAGCCAATGTCCTCTTCTGGCCTCCTCTGCAGTCACCAAGCACATGGTACAAAGACACAACATGCAGGCAAAACATTCATACACATAAAAGAATAAATAAAGGCAATAGAATTCTAAAAGGGTCACTGCTCTCTAGGTTCAGTTGTGAGCCAGGGAAAGGGAAGCTACAGCCTGGAGTGTAGCACCGCGCACTGTGGAGACTGTCAAGGATGCTGGGGAGGGGCTGGGAGCATCCAGTGGTCCCTAATGAGCAGAGCACACTGCTCCTTCCTTTAGCTTTCCTTGCTGCTGTGGACTCCTGGTTCAATGTCTTGCTACCCAAGATATATCCGTTTCTCTACCACAATGGGGGCAACATCATTAGCATTCAGGTATGAATGGGAAGTGGACTGGGCAAGAGAAGTGGGTACAAGGTATCCTTAACCTTCATTACCTCACAGCCAGGACACTCTCTTTGCTTTTTGGCAGGTGGAGAATGAATATGGTAGCTACAGGGCCTGTGACTTCAAGTATATGAGACACTTGGCTGGCCTCTTCCGGGCATTACTAGGAGACAAGATCTTGCTCTTCACCACAGATGGGCCTCAAGGACTCAAATGTGGTTCCCTCCAGGGACTCTATACCACTATAGATTTTGGCCCAGGTCTCCTAGACAAGGGTTAGGAGTGGTGTCTGGGCACCTCTGTGATATTTGGTTTTTTACCCTTGTTTCTTTTTGCAGCTGACAACATTACCAAAATATTTTCCTTGCTTCGGAATTATGAACCCCATGGGCCATTGGTGAGGGGCCATCAGGAAGGGGAATCAGAAAAATGACCTGCCTGGAATGGGACCAGCTCTGTTCCCACCTCACTGTGGCCCCTTTCACTTCTCCCTCTAGGTGAACTCTGAGTACTATACAGGCTGGCTGGATTACTGGGGCCAAAACCACTCCACCTGGTCCAGTCTGGATATAGCCCAAGGACTAGAAAAAATCCTCAAGTTGGGAGCCAGTGTGAACATGTAATTGGGGACACAATTATGTTCCTGGGAGTTGGGGTTTTGAGTTAAGATTTCATATGTCCAACTTTGTCCTTTCTCCCACCTACCCCCACTTTAGGTACATGTTCCATGGAGGTACTAACTTTGGATACTGGAATGGTGAGAACCGTCCCTGTGGTGGAAGCAGGGAAGGAACAAGGAGCTGAAATCTCAGGGTGTCTAGAAGCTGTGTGTTACTACCGCTTTCCCTCTAATCACAAGGCTTTCTGCACAAAGCTCTTGGCTTAGAACTTATCACCTAAGATGTTGAATTAATTAAATTACTTTAACCCAGGTGCTGACGAGAAGGGACGCTTCCTTCCAATTACTACCAGCTACGACTACAATGCACCCATATCTGAAGCAGGGGATCTCACACCTAAGTTTTTTTGCACTTTGAAATGTCATCAGCAAGGTGCCCTTTTATTAACTGGAGAGAAGGGAGAATGTCCATATTGTTAAGGAACCCTACAAACTGGTGGTGTTTTTCTGGGTAACAGGGACCTCCTAGCAATCCATGAAGCATTTACCACTCATATAGGATCATCTGGGGGAACTATATGCATGTGAAAAATTATAGGGTCTTCATGGCTCCCTGCAGCCTGTCCCTGGGTTCTAGGTCAAGAACCTTTTAGAGCCTTGGATAATTTTGGTTTTCCTATGACTACTGAGAGAATTTGGGCTCAGTTCCAGGAAATTCCTTTGGGACCTTTACTCTCCCCCCAGCCCCAAGATGAAGCTTGGACCTCTGACTATGAACCCGGGTAAGTTTCTCCTCCTCTTTCCTGATCTTATACCATTGTTTTCTGAATCACTTATTCTAAGCAGCCCTCAATTCAGACACTTAGCAGTTTGGTTGCCCCTTTTTCCTCACAGGATGGGAATTTGCTGTCTTTCCTAGACTTTCTCTGTCCCCATGGCCCCATCCGTTCAGTTTTGCCATTGACCTTTGAGGCTGTCAAGCAGGTGAGGCATAAACTCACATCTGATGGGGATGGCAGACTTTCAGTAGCTACAGCCAAAAGTTCCTCTCGCTACCAGTCTTCCTCACAGTGTCCATCCTTATCATCTTAAGTTACCCATTCTTCTGTATCTAGGACCATGGCTTTATGCTATACCGGACCTATCTGACTTTCACTGTTTTTGAACCAACACCATTCTGGGTGCCAAATAATGGAGTTCATGACCGTGCCTATGTGATGGTGGATGGGGTAAGAACCTAAGTCCCAACCAATTTATTATCTCAGTTCCTTCCCTTCCCCCCAAACCCTATAGCTTTACAGTTTCCCCATTTCTAGCCCTTTCCCACCTGTTTGCCCACATGGACAGAGGTTCAGGTTAGCATCTAGGATGAGGAAGAACGTGATTAAGGATGGTTTTACCCAGGGATGTAGTGGGGCACACGTGCATTCCCAGCACTCAGCAGGCTGCAGGAGGGAAGTCACATGGGCTGTATAGTGAGTTTTGGCAGTCTGGACGACATAGAGATCCTATCTCAAGAAATCAGAGTGCCAGAATGGTAGATTACCAACAAGATGATTACATCGTCCCCCAAATGAAGTGTTCTAGTGTGATTCACTATTCAGTTCACTAGTGGCCAAGAACTGAATGCTGGGCCTTTGCCTTACTAGAGCCCATCTATTATCCACAGGTATTCAAGGGTGTTCTGGAACGGAATTTGAAACAGGAACTATATTTGACTTGGAAAGTGGGGGCCAAGCTGGATATACTGCTAGAGAATATGGGGAGGCTCAGTTTTGGGTCTAACTACAGTGACTTCAAGGTAAGCTAGTTTTGCCTATTCTTCCCCATTACTGACCACCTCTCTTGGAGAACAGGGCCTAATGGAAGGACTCCATCCTTAGGTTTAGACAGAGAACAGTGCTTGAGGATGTGGACATGGCCAGTTACATTCCAGAGCTTGGCTGGGGATAGAGTAGGCCCTTGTGTGGACTCAGGAAATCACTTCTCATTTGTTTCCCCACAGGGCCTGTTAGAACCACCACTTCTTGGGCAGACACTCCTCACCGAGTGGATTATGTTCCCTCTCAAGATTGATACGCTTATAAGGTGGTGGTTCCCCCTGCAGCTGGTGAAAAGAGCACAGCCTCAAGTTTTTTCTGTTCCTGCCTTCTATTCCACAACATTTTCAGTGTTAGGCAAACTTGGAGACACGTTTCTGCATCTATCTGGATGGACCAAGGTATTGCTAATGGTGGTAGTTGAAGTGTGGGGGACACATTACAAGAAAAACAATATGGGACTAGACATTCCTAATCTGATTAGAAGTCTGGAAGGGGCAATTCCACCCCATGGAAAGCTGACTCTTTGTTTTTCCACTCCATCCCTTCTCCCAGGGTCAAGTATGGATCAATGGGTTTAACTTGGGCCGGTACTGGACAAAGCGGGGTCCACAGCAGACCTTATATGTGCCAAGACATCTGCTGCTTAATAGATCGATCAACAAAGTTACATTGCTGGAGCTAGAAAACATGCCACATGAGCCCAAAATCCAATTTTTGGATAAGCCTATCCTCAATAGCACTTTGCACTGGGGCTATACCTATTTTCTCTCAGAAACACAAAGTTCATATGAACCAATGGAGTTAAGTGGGCACTGAAAGATGACCCTTGAATCTGGGACACAGGGCAAGATCCTTTGGTGCTGGTCACAGTGGCCATAAAGAATCAAAGGCTACAATCCCTCCGAATGTAAGTACAGATACAGTTTTCTTGCCAAACTTTATTGTGATTAAAATTCCAAAGACAGTACTGGCTCCACACACCCGTCTGTGGCCTTGGCTTTGCCCTTGTTCATGAGTGTCCTTCACCCCCATCTTCCACATAATCTTGAGCTTCATGAGGAGGAAGAAAAACTCTAGGTCTGAATGTGTCCTCTCGGGGCCTAGAGTTGCCCCCAGGTGGCTATAAGAAATCAGGAAGAAGACCTCCCTGCCTGACTGCGATGGTCTCGAAGGCAACGTGTGGAGCAGAAAGAGAAGTCGAGGTAGTGAAAGGGAGTGAGGCCTTGGAGGGGCACTCCACAACTCCAACAGCGTCTGAACAAAAGAAGAAAAATTACTGGACAGGTACCACACAAACTTTCCCCAGCCCGTAAAGGGCCCAGGGAATCTCAAATTCCCTCCATGATCCTATTGAACACCATGAAGACACTTGTTCTCCTTACCCCAAGTGACTCCTACTACACAGAAGCCTGCCCTTTCACTCATCCCCTGGCCCCCATACCCAGCTTTGCCAACTGCAGAGTCAGGAACTGGAGGGCTCGGGGCTCCCAACTGGGCAGCAAGTCGGCGCTCTGCAGCCAGAGCTCTCTGAAAAACAGAGCAGAGTCCCAGAGGTGAACCCCAGGAAATGACAGCTCAATCCGGGGAGTCAAGGTAGGCTCTTATGGAAGCCTCGCAGTGCAAGACTCAATGGCCTCACCTTCTCTCGGTCACTGAGAGCAGCAAATTGTCGTTGCTCTTCTTGCTTCTGTTCCTCCTGCTCCCTCTGCTTCTGCCGCTGTTGCTCCCGCTGCCGTCGAGCTGCCTTCTGCTCCTTTTTCTTTGTAGCCTGCCGGGCCTCCATTTCATGAGTCAGTGGCCCTGGCACCTAGAGAATTTCCCAAAAATATTGCAAAACTACAAGGAAGTAGAAAGGACCTAGTGAGGATTTCTGAAGCCCTCCCACTCTGTAGCTCCTTTTCCAGCTCACCCGAGCCTTGTTGTAATCAAAAGCATCAGGATTCTTCTCCATGAACCTTCGGAATTCATTACGTGTTGATTTGTCAGCTGCTACGGTATAAGGTGGCCGAGCCCTAGTGTCCCTAAGGACAAAAACCCAAAACCGAGTTCAACTTGCCTCCTGCTTTTCCTGGCATCACCCAAGGAAAAACAGTACCAGGTGCCAACAGGAGCTCCTACATTACGCTCTCTAATCCTAACTGGCTCAGGATGGAGATACTTACTGCACAGTGGGGTCAGCGCCTGCCTCCAGCAGCAGGCGAACTACTGAGCCTCTTCCAGCTGCGGCTGCTGCGTGCAGGAGAGTAAAGCCACCAGAGCCCAAAGGGGCACTGAGTAGAGATATAACTCCAGGGTCTACAGGCCCAGGAGCTAGCTGCTGCTTTAGCACCTCAACTTCCCCAGCTCGGCAAGCAGATAGAAGCATATCCCAGAGCTCCAGCTGACCAGGGGCTTTGGCCTCATCAACCAAACTGTCCAGTGGGGCTGCAACCACTTGGTCTGGCTGTGACAATGGCGCATCTTCTTGAGGTTGCTGAAGAAGAGTCACATGTGTCCCACACTGCTGGTCTTGATTTCTCTCCTTTTTCCTCCTCCTCCGCTTGGGCAATACCTCAAATTCACAAAGATCTAGGGTCCCCAGTGTCAATTCTACTAGCTCCAACTCTACTTGGGAGCTATCTTCTTCCTGAGACTCTGAACCTAGAAAAAAATATTAGATCCATCTAAGGAATAGGAAGAGAGAAGGATGTGGGCGTCCTCAGATGGGTTTACATTTATTAAAAGATACTCAGATCATCCTGAAATGAAGTGTTTTTATTCTGTCCCTGGACTTTCCCAGTGAACACCATTAGGACAAAGTAGAAGAAAGCACTATCAAGGTGGTGCACACTTTTACTCCTAGCACTTAGGAGGCAAAGGTAGGTGAATCTCTGTGAGTTCAAGGCTAGCCTGATCTACAAAGAGAGTTCCCGGACAACCAGAGCTACATAGTGAGGCCCTGACTCAAAAAAGAAAAAAAAAATAGAGGAAAGCAACTCTTAGCCCAAAGCACAGCACCCAATCAAACTCAACACATTCTCTCCTTGCTAAGTACCAGGACTATATCTATGAGCAGTAACAGGTTTGGCAAGGTCACTAGCATGTCTCAGTTGATGGATGTGTTAGTGTATGCCTGTAGTGCCAGCATTCAGAAACTGGAAGCAGAAGGACAGTGAATTCAAGATCAGCCTGGGCTACACAGAGAGTTCCAGGCCAGCCTGGGCTAGACAACAAAGACCCTGCCTCAATAAGGAAGCAACTTGGTGTGGTGGCTCATGGGTATAATCCCAGCCATTTGGGAGTCTGAGGCAGGAAGATCACCATGATTTCGGGGCAGTGTGGGCTACACGGTGAGTTCTAGACCAGCCAGGGCTAAAATGAGACTGTCTCAGAACAACATACCTTATTTTATAAACAGATGCTGGTAGAGATGAGTGGATGGGTGTGGGTGCGGTTTAAAGGCTCACCTACCAACTGGCAGATGGGTCAGTTATAAAAGTTGGCCACTGCGTTTCCAAGGCAGACATGCAGATATATTTGACAATTGCCAGATGGTGCTCAAACCTTGCTTGAGTGATTCTTCATCCTGCCCAAGTGCCTTATTTTCATCATTGGTGACCTTTCTTTTTTCTTTATCAGTAGCCTTTTTCCTCTCCTCTCTTACTGGCTCAGGTGAATGAAATCTGACCATTTCTCGAGGGTCTTCATCTGCCATGAAACAAAGTCTTTCTCAAACTTAAGTGTGAAGAAGCCAGCCCAGGTCAACTGGGCTGCAATTCACAGGCTGGAAAACACCATGGTCTATACAGGTCTGTGTATGAGGCCTGGAATACTCACCATACACCTGCAAGGTGGTCAGCTTATGGAGCACACGCTGAAGCTCTCCAAAAGTGGGTCTTCGGGTGGTAAGGGGAATAGCCCAAAGTCGGGAGTCATTCCTTTGCAAGGGTGCCCCCTGGCCTCCAAAGAACAAGGACCGGCCAGAGCATGGGGCACGTATCAGTATTGCTTCTGCCTCCCTCAGTGCATTAGCCCAGGTTGGCCCTGCCAGCAGGTCACGAACATCCTGAAGAAAGTAATTCTACTTAGCAGCCTGTCTTCACCTGCTCTTTAAAAAAAAAATCTCCAAACAAAACAATGGTCGTCTGATCATATGCAGGGAGTGGGAGCTAGAGAGGGAGAAAGAATGAGAATATTCCTAGAGAGCCTTATTCTATTGTCTACCCAGAAAACTAGCAAGACTGAGAGATCAGAGGACTATCACAGAGATTCATGAGACCTAACTCACCTTATACAGCATGGCTTCGTTGTAACGCCTCAAGTTGGCTCCAGCAGAATGTGATGCCCTACCCTGGGCATCCTGAAGCCCCTGCGCTGTGCCCCTCTTGGCCCGCACAGTATAACGGTGAAAGGTTTTGTGTGTCACCACTTCTCTTCTGTAGATGGCACAAACTCAGTACTGGAGAACAGCTCTCAGGTTAATAGGGTCCATCCTTACCCCATGCAGCACCCTCTCACCCTTGAAAAACTGCACCAGCAAAATGCCCAGCTGCAGCCATGAGCACCACGTAGTATCTGGGACCTCCACTTTGCAGGTTCTGTATCAGCAATTCTGCTTTTTCTGGGGGAATCTATATGACAAATGCAACAGAAACATTTCATGTGATGCATACATTAAGAACAAAAAACCACGTGTTACACTTGCGTTATCTCTTTTATTACAACTACCTTTGCCTCATTCCCATTTCACAAAGAAGGATATTTGAGATTTGGAGAGGTAGTGATAGAAGATGGGAATGGTAGAATCACAGTTTAAACTTAATCCCCTTATATTTGACCCTTCCAATATTGTGGCCAGTTTCAATTAAAGACGATGCTGTCAGGTACAATAGCCTAACCCAAAAGGGAGGGAGGAAATAAGACATGCATTGGCTAAAGGAAACGTAGGCAGAGTGTATAAAAGCTGAGACTGATCACACAACCTGCACTGTTACTTGCCTGGTGAGGGCCTAGGACACAGCGATAAGCATAAAAAAACTGGCCCTGGGCATTTTTGAAAAGGACCCGATGTGGGTAGAATCCTCGTGGTCGGTTAGGTTTCTCAAACTCAGCCCTCCCCTCATCCAGTGTCGGCAAGTCCTCTTCACTAGAGGAGTCTGAGTCTTCTGATCCTGAGATGCTGGAAAAATCTCCTGCAGACAGATAAAGGACACAGAAGTCTGACACGCCATGTTTGACCTTTCTTCACACCCCATGGCAACTCTTCCACCCCCACCTCCTGCTCCCATACACAGCATTACCTGCAGAGCTTTGCTTTTCAAAGTCTAAAGCAGACAGGACAGGCTTGTTCTTGAGACGTTGCTTTAGGTTAAAGCGATGCCAATCGAGTTTATAATGTTCTCTCTGGTGTGAAGGAAAAGGGAGGAGAAGGTGGAAAGACATTCTACCTTGGCGCTGTACAGTAGGCAAAGCTAGTCGCAGAACTCTAGGAAGTTTAACCAGGTAGCACCAAGTGCATTAGATAAAGTAAGGCTCTTTGTTAACTTAAGGTAAAGCAGAATCTACCTCATCCCACCCATCAGGACACTTCTGCTGCTAACAGCTAGCCCTATACCCTTGCCTTTTACCTGTTCCTGGTGGTTCTGGAAGACCTGGTCACAGGCTGAACAAAATAATTTCTCTGAAATATCCAGAGAACTTGGGGATACTTTTCTTCCTGAACTTGTGCTCTCTCCTAAACAGAAGAAAAGGGTAATTGAAAGTAGAAAGTGAACCTACAGTACCTAGAACTATACCAAATACCTATTAAAAAGATAATACAGAAAAAGATAGCATGGCCTTGCCTTCCAAGAATTTATGATCTGGCAAATATGAAATAAATTACAATACAGTGTTTTGTATAATAAATATACTTTTAAATCTTTTTCTTTTTGGTGTTGGGGCTTTAAGATCTCACGCATCTTGTTTTGTTTGTTTTTGGAGACAGGGTTTCTCTGTGTTGCTTTGGAGCCTGTCCTGGAACTAGCTCTTGTA
>LOJH01005870.1:7569-24740 GCA_001685095.1 Ellobius talpinus | reverse complement strand
TGTGTGTGTATATATATATATATATATATATATATATATATATATATATATATAACCTGCTGAGTCCACTTAGTGTTTCTCATGTGTCTATGTGTTTAGGGATGATCACTGACCACTTGAAATTGAATAACTTACCAGGAGGTTCATCCTCGGATGAAACTGTTTCTCCTTCTCTCACCAGCCTTTGTTTGCCTGTCTCTCTGCATCAAGGGTAGGACCTTGTAAAATTTCCCCACACATGTTGGCGTGTCCTCTGGTGTTGTCCTTATGCATTATGTCTTAGTTAGGCAGCATATTGTTGTGATGTCATGGATGCAGCCTCCTCTTCATGACTATCTAGCGGTAGGCATCTTCCCTTCTGTTTCTTGCCCCATCCTCTTCTGTGATCTTCACTGTGTATCAGGTGGGGCCAGGTACCCACAGCCAGTTGTTCTCTGCCTTTTGATGCAGTTTGGCAAGGAAGAGATGATTCGTGACAACTAGAAAAGATGCTGGTATAGAAGTGTCAGGGTGGGTGCACGACCATTGGTTTCTGCCAAGCTCTGAGGAATGCACTCATCACAACAGCCTGTGATCTATGTACGGCATACGCACTTTTTGCCAACATATGCACTTTTTGCCAGGAGACGGACACTTCACATTCAAATTTACAATGACAGAGTTATGAGCTGGAAGAAGCTTTGAAGATTTTCTGTTCTAGTGGCTTCCCAAGGTCCTGAGGTCAGCTGATGTGACTGGTGGGGCATTATCCTAGTCATAAGACTTATTCCCAGAACTTCCAAATGCCAGCCATGAAACCTTGTCTTCTTACCTGTCCTGAGTATAATGATGTAACCACTGATGGATGCTAGATTTAACATCTTTACACCCCAACCTCATCTACAGAGCGAAGATAAGAATTGTGCTGAACTTACTACCCTACCAAGAATATTTTATGAAGTCGTTCACATGAGGCTCCTGACAGGGTGCTGAGCAGGTAGGATATAAGCCATAGGTATTAGATGATTCACCACCATTGCCTGCTTATATCAAAATACTCTCTAGGAAATAATCAGAGTCCTTAAGAAAGCACAGTGAGTGGAACACCAGGCCATGGATTAAGAAATGACAACATCCAATTATTTTGTTCTTCGAGGGTAAGAATTCTGTTCGTGTCCACTTCCCTCAAAGGCTAGTCAATATGTAAAGCACTCGGTCTTCTGAAGGGAGAGGGGACTCTAAAGAATGTCATTAAATGTAACACTGGATCCTTGTAGAGTCACCCAGAAGCTGCTGTGGCTGCTCGCTATGGGTGGAGGCTCTTCAGGCCAGCAGATCTGGGTCAGGCATCCTGGATCTGCAGCAATCCTTGAAATGTTCCAGTTTGTTGTGGGACAGACCCTCACCTTTCTAGGCCTGAGGCTCACAGCAGGCCAGGCCTTTTCCAGGCAGGTAGAAGGGTAGCCCATTGGACCTGCAGGTTCACTGTCTGCTTTATTTGTGGGTTAGAAATGCCAGCTTGCATCTTTGATAACATACAGGGGAAGCCTTTGGATTTGAGGCATTAAAGAACCGCAGCTGTAATAAGGGATGATTTGAAAAGCCTTCATAGACTGTCTGCTGAAAGACAGCGCTGCAAGCCTTTTACACATTGTGACATTTTTGTGCTGTTTCTTTTTTCTTCTAGCACATGGTGCAGTGAAATCATAAGCAGAGTGCTCCACCATCTGACTAGGCTCTCCTCCCTGCAGTGAAGCTGGATCTGTGCAGGATGCTGTGTGGTTTATACCCTCAGTTGCTCTATGTTATCCCTTCTGACTCCTAATCCAGTCTAGGGAGGGGGGGACCTTTGAAATTAAATTCTAAAGCTCACAAAGACACTATGTGTCATCTAGGATCTCAGCTTAATTCAGAATCTCAGAATTCGTTCTCTGTGGCTCACATCTCACAGGATTTTGAGCCAAGCACTGACCCTCTCTCCTTAGCTGTTCTCATTGCTGCCTATGTGTCCTGCAACCCTTCCTTCTGCCTTTTAACCATGCCTGGGAGTTTCACTGTTTTTTACTATCTCTTTTAGTCGTGGGCAAGAAGACCCCCCAGCCCCGGAGTTCAGTCATGTTTTAATTCCTTTACAACCAATTAGAATGAAATTAATAGTTATTGTTTTTATTTTAGGATTCAATATAACTTAAAGGAAAATAGTTTAAAAATATCTTGGCACATAATAAATTGATATAATTAGGGGATTATTTGAATATTTTATTGGGGATTGTTTTGTGTAACTTTAGATTCCCCACATAAAAATCAAGTTTTTGATTGCTCAAAAATCCATCTAAACTCCTCCTCTCTACTAACATGTTCTTTTTATTTTTACATATAATTTTAGTTTTTGAAGTCATAATACAATTATATTATTTCTCCTTTCCATTTATTACTCCAAACCCTCTCATGTATTCTCCCACCCCATTCACGATCATGGCTTCTTTCTCTTTGATTATATATACATATGCATGTGCATATACACACGTATACATGTATTTCTCTCACATCATATGTGTAGCCTCTCTGACATTTCTAAGAGACTCAGTCTCACACCAAACTCCCCGTTCTATTCCTCTGGCTCCTACACCTACAATCTTCCCATGCTGTCTTCTGAAATGGTCCCTCAGCCTTAGGTGTGGGAGTTGCTTTGTATGTGTATTGGTTGGCGCTGGGCTCCACATTGTGATAGGGTGGGCTTTTCCATGAGGGTCTCTGCTGGTTGCTAAGAAAAACTGGGCTGATGAAGGGTGAAGAATTATACTTGCCTACAGTGAAAGGACTAGTTTTTGCAATGTAGTTGGGGACTATGCTATTTTGATAAAGTAGTGTTATAAATTCTCTTCTAAGATCCATGGCTCCATTAACCCAGACAACTTGTCTTGGTTTCCAATACCAGGGATAATACTCTTCTTGTTGGGTGATTCCAAGACCAATTGGAGACCTGCTGCTTACTACCAAGGTTTGGATGCCACTACTGTTCCGTTAGGGTTATTATGCCATGCTGGTTGTTGTTGTGGTTCACAGGCATCATAGCTAGCTAGGCTCATTAACGTATTCTTATTTAAACCGATGACCTTTATGCCCCATGTTCATTCAGAGCTATCTGTTTTTTTTCCAGGCATGTTTCCTACTGAAGGAAAGAAAAAAGGATCAATAGTTATAGCAAACATTCTCTTATCTCCCTCCATTTCTGTTCTGATAGGAAACCATGTTTAGAAGTCATACTGAGAACACTCTTTGAAATTCTTGCAAACTACCCTGAGGTTTTTCATTTATTAATATTTTTTTCCTTTTTGTACAAACTGGCAAGCAAACTCTGAAGGGGCTTAGATGTTCCCCCAGGTGATAGAATGTTATAAAACTTGATGAATTTCCTTCATGCATACAGTCACTTCATGCTAGGTTAAAGAGAGCACAGGAGAGGAGTGATGGCTCTCAGTGTGGAGTGACATCACGGGAGGATGCATAATTCAGTCCTGCCAACATCATTCCGTGTATGCTAAAAGACATCACCCTTTTAGTCCATGGAACATGACAACATGCAAGATGCAATCTTCTCCCTATTGATGTGTATGGATAAGGAGACAGGTAAATACATAACAGTTAGTAGCACATCATCAACTGCTATAGAACCTGGCATTTCATGAACAAGAGAAATTTATTTGGAATGAGAGGGAAAGAATGCAAGAAATGCTGTTATTTGAAATGGTCTCTCAGGAAGTTACTAGAATCTATACTCTTTCATTCCTAATCAAATAAGATTTGTGGGACCTTTTCTATACTTCTAGTGCATATGAGATGTACGCCAACAGGAATCGTCTGTGTTGCCTCTTAAAGACTGATGTCATGTACAAATGTGTTAGCTTCACACAAAAGGGTTAAGTTACTGACAATGCAATTGGAATGATGGCAGTGTTGCCTGTGTCTTCCCCCTCCAATGCTAGTGCCTGCCATATTGGCCCAAAGTATCATATTTTATAACATTTGTCAGAGGAGGGACTGGCATCAAATCACTAGTGCAGGTTCCACATGCAACCACACATTTCTCTTCTATAGGAGTATGTGAAAGTATCACAGAATGAGATGCTAAAGAAAATATTAAATTCATTGTCTTGTAATTATGGCAATACTGAAATAATTTAGTCACAGGATAAGAGTTGATAAAACAGCCATTTTATTTATATCTGAAAGACAGATGCTTGAAAAGAAGGTATGAGACCTGACACTCGATAGATACTGTCATGCCATGTTAGTGATGGTTCCCGAAGCAGCCATTTGCATCTGTAATATACATTAGATGTACCTGGATATCTAAGTCTTAATTTGTACTAAAACCAAATAGAATCCAATATTAACTTTCTCAGTTATATTAGCCACTTATAGGTACCCAGAAGCAACGGGTTGGTGGTGAAATCTGTGGATCAGTGCGGGGGGGCAGACTGCTCTTTTAGCAGAAATGGCTGCTCCTTCAGTTCGTTTGGAAGGAGGGCCAGAAGTTTGATTGCCTACAAGATTAAATGGTAATATAAAATATAATGCATTTATTGTCAAGTTAGATGAAGAAAGTCTTAAAGCAGCAATAACCTCATCTGCTTGGGATTCTTTGGCTATTGAAAACTCTGACTTTAGCTCAAGCACAAAGAAAAGATAATGAAAGATAATGATACATGGTGATGATGGTGGTGGTGGCAGTGTTGGTGATAATGATTAAATATCGGTATGATGGGGCTTGTGTTGATAATGACAGATACAAAAATATCATACTAAGTATGATCCAACTTGGATGTCTAGACTTTGTATAACTTATAAGCAACTGTTATAAACTCCTTACAAAGAGAAGAGACAGACAGAGGTCCAGAGTGCCTACATTGTGTGAATGCATTATGTCCTTAGCTCAAGTTCTTTGCAACAATCCCTTAAATCCAAAAGAAGCATATATTGCAAGTATTTCACATTTCAAACTGAAAGTCATGAGGGAGACCTCACATATACGAAAATGTCATAGTATAATTCCAACAAGTGGTTTCAATAGCATGTTATAAAAGTATTTATTGTTTTGCTTTAAATTTAAGGGAGAAAGTCTCTGAGTATTTAGTATGGGATTCCTAATACAGGAGATGTCTCAGAAGAGTATCTGAAGTTCAAGAACACTATTGACACTATTGGTGCCACTGTAGTTTTTGATTAGTGAGAATTAATTTAACCAAAGACTGACAGTGGTGGAGAAATGGGGTAGCAGTTAAAAGCATGTGCTAGCCCTACAGACACCCCAAGTTGCATTCTTAGCGCCATACCTGGTAGCTTAAAATCATCCATAATTCCAGGCCCAGGGAATATAAACCCTCTGAGCTCTGCAGGTTCTCTCTCTTTCCACTTGAAATTAGAACAGCTTTTTAAAAGACCTGCTGATGGAACAGAGCTGCAAACTTCTCCTCTGGAGGAAATGCAGCCTCTATGATTGCATTACTATAGGTTGTTATAGCTTCAAGTGAGGCCATCTTATTCTAGAACAATTTTTTATGGGAATCACACATATTGTTAGCCATCTTGTTTATTAGCATACATGTTCTTCAGTCAAAAACATTTATATCACTGCATCGAGGCTGTTCTCTGGTAGATATCACCTTTCCTCTTGACCCCAGAACAAGCTTAGCACCATGGACAGCGCAAAACTGCGCATCTGGTCAGGACCATGGACAGCATAGGCCGTGCCTGCAAATTCATTCTCCCATCTCTCCTCAAGTCATGCAAAATTTCATACTATAAATGACTTGATGAAATTTAACCAGTGTTGGAATCTAGAAGTAAGTGAAGCTGAGTCAGTGGTACTAGTTCTTGTGGTCTCTATTTCAACATTAAATAAAGCAAATGAAATCTCTTCAGTCAAGTATTTTATTTTGTAGTTAAAAAAGTTTGAGTTAAATTTTGCCTTGAAATACCATTGTCGGTATAACTGTGGTCCATTTACTTTCTTATGAAATTTATTTTTGTTCCCCAGGAGCCTCTACCTATTATAAATTCTGTTTGATTTTGAGGACAAACTGTTGCTTATTGATAAACAATTTCATTTTGAAAATTGGAGGTGTTCTAAAATGGTGAAGATCGTTGAATAACGGTGAAATTGCTAGTTGAAATAAATGATTGAAAATGTCCCAACAACAGAATGCCTTGAAACCCTTTATTCAGGGTAGAGCTACGATTTCTTGTCTGATTTCCAAAAATAGTAAGAATGTCTTCTTTCTTTGAACTGCCAGGGAGCTTGGCCTACATATCTTTCAAGAAAAGGACGGCTATTCTTTTGCACATTTAAAAATATTTTAATTCTTCTGTAGGGGGCATATTGTAAGATTATTAAAGTGAGGGCTTGTGGCTTAGTTCTCTTTCCTTACATTCAGTGCTTTCTATGTTGCCTGCACCTGGGGTATTCTTGTTCATGCACACTAGTTTTGAGATTTAAAGTTGACTGAGACACCCCAGAGTGAGCTCTGTAGCTGTCATGGTGAGCTTACCAGCATAGACTTCATGCACTATCCACTTGGCAGCTGCCATGTCACTGCAGCAGGAAGCAAGTGTTTGGGTTTGAAGACCTATATCAAATGCCCATGTCCTGACTGATTCGCAGTAGGCCCTCTACCAAATGTACATGCCCCAGTGTAGTGTGGAATGGGGATCTTCCTAGATGTGTATTTCCACATTTGTGGAACAGGGAAGGGAGAGAAAGTCTTCATCCTTTCAATTCCAGTTGCAACAACCAAGGACTAGGAAACTTTCCAAACATGAGCATGGCATTCTAAAATGGAGCAGCCAAAAATACCAGGTAAGCCCGGCTACACACAGAGTCTAATCAAATCATTTATCACCAATAACGGATGCCTAACAAAGTAAATTCAGTTTTCTTCCACATACCCAAAGGGGTCATGGGTTATAATGTGAAGATCCTGAACTATGTTGGGGGAAATCCTGATTTTCTCTCTGTCTGTGATGAACATTTGTGTGCTTGAATTCATTTGCTAGCAGGAGAAGACATGCTAAGTAAGAGAAAACACCTTTCGATGGACAGTTTAGGTTGAAATACAGGAATCCTAAATTCAGTGGACCAGAGATCTTCAAAGAGACCCAGTCAGAGTCAGACTAGCACAGGCACTTACTCCAGCGATGCCTGGTCTGTGTGAGCAAGCATTGCGGTTGACTTCCTTCCATTTTAAGTGTGATTTTGTTTCTCTGGATGGCATTGCTTTTCCTGGGATTGATCTTGTGTTTCAGTTACCAAACAAAAGTAACTGTATTTAAAACTTAATTTACATCTCAAATGAAAGCTGTTCTGAGTTGGGGAGAAAACAATTGAAAGATGGAGAAATAAACATGATAATGCATTGTTTGGGATGAAGGTCTGATCCTGGGAGTTCCTGTGAGACACAAGGCTATAATGTGAAGGTATATTCAACCTAGTCAGGCAACTGCTGATGGGCTCCGCCTTGCTTAGCTGCTTGTTCGTGTATTACACAGAACACACATCCCAGAAAATACAAGGATAGAGTGAAATAAGCAATCTTTATTGTCTGGGAGACGGAAAACTTCAGTTTGTTTTCCATTAGCATAACAATCATTGCCCCTTCTATTGGGAGAGCCAGGGGAAAACAGTGGCAGGTGTCTTTACCACCTGACTGGGTCCCTCCTGCTGTAGAAGGCTGGAGCTGGAGACTTCCCTTGTGCTGCAGGTTAAGCACATCCCAATGGTGCTTTTGTGTTTGGCTTCTTTTGTTGCTCTTCTGCCTTTTTGAGACAGAGCTGCGCTATGTCGCCCTGGCTTGGCCTGAAGTTGGTGTGCAGCCTGCTTAGCCTCACACTCAGAGAGACCTGTTTGCTTCCCTGGTGGTGGGCTTAAAGGTGTGCACAATAGTGTGTTTGTAATTCTATAGCTTGTCTCTTATCTAGATGTGTACATTGCCACCACTGGTGTCACGAGGTAAGAATCCC
Source organism: Ellobius talpinus (assembly GCA_001685095.1). NCBI lineage: Eukaryota > Metazoa > Chordata > Mammalia > Rodentia > Cricetidae > Ellobius > Ellobius talpinus. The sequence continues at coordinate 16,742 of LOJH01005870.1, read as the reverse complement.
ATTCCCCCCGTGGCTTTTTTCTTTGAACAAACTTTCTGTATTTGCAGCTCCAGCTCAAGTAACTGTTCTGTCTGTCTGTCTGTCTGTTCTCCACCCTCTATGTATCTTTTTGCTGTCTCTTATATATCTCCAGTACTGGCAGCTGGAAAAATAAACCGGCAAGTCCTCTCACCACTACAAATATGCTTCCAAATATAAATTCTCAATAGAATGATGATGATGATGGTGATGATGATGATGTGGCCTGCCAAATTCTGTACAATATTGTCCACTAAAACATTTTGTTTTATTCGTTTGTGCCCAAAAGCAAAATTATTTTCATTTTTGCCCTCAGCAGAGGTTGATTACTCATTAAACATTTTTAGTGTGATAACCCAGTTTGGAAAAAAAATGAAAAGATAATTGTATTGGTTCTCCAGAGTCTTTCTTCCTCTGCCAATATTTTGTCCATATCTGATGATGCTCTTCCTATGATTCTGCTTGAAATATCTATCTCTTTTGTTTGTTCTCCTACACCCCTGGCAATGTGGTCCAGTTTGGAGTATAGCACACCCTTTTATTGACCTGGCACATGAAGCATGTCCTCAATCTGGCAGCATCACAAAAGCAAGCTCACACTGGGTATGCCCCTCCCCATGTGTGTTTTCCCACCGGCTGCAGTCCAATTCTTGACCTCAGTTGTCTCTGTCCAACTAGGAAGCTGATACTTCTGACCCCTCCCTGATTGGAAGTACTGAGATGTCTTACACAACAGGCCTTGTCGCAGGGTGTAGCCAACACTTCTGCTTTTCTAAGTAAATTCAGTTTAAATAAATGAAAGAATTTGCAGTTGGTGGGAAAATTGATAATTTTAAGTGTTCTTCTAGGCTCATAAATTGTGCAACCCACAACTCTCAATATTACTTTCACAGAGTAAAATTAAAAGCCAAGAAAATGAACTTTGTAATGACCTCCAGAGTGAGGTAATGATCCTTTGGAGCAAATTTCTCTGCTCTGCCCTCAACATGACTGTTCCTAGGGATGCCAGAAGTAGCTGTGTGCACTCTTCTTGCCTAGTTCGAGTCTGCTCTGCATGGAACACAGTTCCTTTCATACAACGATGCACATGGCTATTGAAATTGACCAGTTTGGGCCTTCGTTTCAGTTGGCGACCAGTGATGAGCAAATGTCTGTGTGGTCTTCGGACTTCTCTTCTTCTTCCCAGCTGGTATGCACACATGGATAAGAACATGATGGGGAACTAATAAGGGCAGTTTCCCTGATGCATTTCCCTGACTCCCCCTCCTCCAACCAGTGTGCACTTCTGCAGTCAGTGGGATCTCTTGCTCAGAGGAACATGCAAGAGAGATTATAACCACGACCTTTCAGATACCCTCTGCAGAGAGGATGTGAATGAATGGAGACTTTTTCTAGGTAACTTAGAATGATTGAATTGCGTAAAAGGCAGTACCCTTCATCCTATTAAGGTTCAGCACTCCATAGTATTCCCCCATTGGCTCGGTAGCATCTCCCTCTTACTCTAAGTGTGATGATGTAATCGCTTAAGTTTGAATGGTTATTGCCTTAGAAAGCTATAACTCAGTGGCTCTTCAAATCTAACTTCATATTAACATTTCTCTAGTGAAATATTAACCATAGGATTTGACTTCCTAATTGAATCAACAATTTATTGACTCTGCATATGTCAGGGGTGATTGTTAATGCTAATGTGGACTCAAGCAGGAATGGTGAATCTGTAACCTGACATATCCTCAATGAGAAGAATTGTAGTTTTACTGTCCACTCTGTCAAGGCTGAGCTGTCGAGGTGGCTGTCCTTCATGAGGACACTGGTAGGTATCCCAGGTGGCATTGCTCTGCATGGTCTGTCCTAGATACTTATGACTGTGAATAACCACCCCCCACCTGCGTCTATTCTACGGTTGGCATGGACAGGGAGAGGCACATACTGGAGGGGCAGGAAGTCTAGGAGCTGAATCCTGTTTGTCTCAGGCCCCTGAAGGACCAGGATTACCCTGGTCTACAAACAGATGAAGAAGACAAAAGGTGTTATTTTGTATGCATTTATGTCCACCTAAATATTCCAATGATGGCTCTTGCAAAGGTGACTTGTTGTCTTGAGCCAAGAGAATATCTTCATATGTTTTTAGGCACATAATCATGAATCATACAAAAGCCTTAGCAGTGAGCTTTTGCTGGAAAATAAAGAGAATATATTTTGTGGGTTGTTTTAGTTGATGCTTGGAGCAGGTAAGAGATAACTGATGGTAAAGTGGACTGTAACAAGCAGAGAGAGAGAGAGAGAGAGAGAGAGAGAGAGAAAGACAGAGAGACAGAGAGAGTTCTTTGTTTTCGAGTCAGACAGGAGTTAGAATAAAAATAAAGATTTGAGGGCTAGAATTAATAAATTGACACAATGACCCTGAAAGGCTACTTGGCGGAACAGCCTGAATTTAGACGCCCTGTGGAAGAATGTAGACTATAAGAAAGCCATATGTTAGTACTGTATAACATATATCTTCATATCAAAAACGAAGTTCAAAATGAAATCATTCCTCTTAATGTATGAGAATGAGGATTATAAATCAATATTCTTAGCTGAAGTTCCATACAAAACTCTGGTACTTTCAACTGAAGCTTTGTTACTTACGTCAGATATTTTGTAGAGCAGTCAGTATCTTCACATGAGCTGTTTGTCACAAAGCCAATATAAGTAAGAGACATTCAGTAGATTGAAAACATGTCAGAAGCCCATCACAGTAGGTGCTCTGTGAAGACAATTGTTCTCCACAGCAGGTGTCACGACGTAGGCCCATCTGTTGAGTATCTCTTCCTTGAGTTGCTATAAAGCTGATACGTGGCTTTAGATAGCAATCTATGTTCTATGTAATCACTAACTCAAACAGAAGACATATAGAAGAGATAGTAGTAGGTGGGAGGATTGGAATCAAGCCATGTATGTGTGCATACGCTGAAGGACATTTGGCTATATTATATCAGGCCCACCATGAAAGTGATTCTAGGGCCATTGGAGAGAGTGCTCACTGCTCTTGAGAAAGGCCAGAGTTCATTCCCAGCTCCTACCCCAGGTAGCTCAGAGCCAACTCCAACTCTAGTTCTAGGCGATCTGATCCCCTCCTTTGGCCTTTGAGGGCTCCTAGATGTAGGTGCCCTTATACACATGCATCTATACAAACATACATAAAAAAACAGAAAAAAAGTGTTCCAAATATACATATCATATAAATTAAAGGAAAGCAGACAATAGCTGCTATTTATTGGGTATTGTGTGTACCAGTTACTACTGGGACTTTTTCAGATAGTCTAATTTAAATTCTAAGCACTGCTATAAAATAATATTAATTCTGTTTCGCATTTGTGTCAAGTCCTTGGTGGCAAAATGGAAATTAGATCCTTAATCAACCCTTATCACACGGACATCCACCAGGATCAACATTTCCCAAGTGCCAGAGAATTTGAAATGTAAATTCTACAAAATATCTCTTTACCTGAGACGCTTGTGCCTCCCGCTGCCTTTAGTGCTCCCAGATTCAGAGAGGACTAACTAATGAGGCTGATGTTAGAATCTACAGACAAGCAAGCCTGTCTCATACTGTCCATGAAATTACACTAATTTAATCACCCAAATGCACAAATAAGGAAATAGCACCATATTTAGACTTTAGGTAAAGGTGTGTTTAATTGCATACTTTTTGTTTATTAAAGTGACAATAAATTGTTAGAATAATAATCAACTATTGACACAGAAACTATGAGAATGGTCTGAGTTTTGTAGTCAACAACTATGTGGGTTATAAAAACCCCAGTTCTTTCATTGATAATTTGAACTATAGAAATGCATTTATATTTAAATTTTAAAAATATGTCCCTCTGGGCTTGGAGCAAGAAAACAAATTAAATGAGACAGGATTCTCATCAGGGATGAATCTGTCTCGGCAGTAATATATACGAAAGGACAGTCACGGAATGTTCTCTGGTGCCAAGGTGACCACATCCTGTTGTGGCTGGCTGCCGGATGGTGTGGGTTTCAGAGAGGCCAAAGAGGCAGCACAGAGAGCAAGAGCCACAGGGTCTTTCTCGCCAGCTCTCCGGCCTGTGGGGAGAGGCTTTGCATGGGTCCATTTCCACCCATTTTAAAGTTGGTTAGAGCTGACTCTTGTGAGTCAGTGAGCCTCCTCCAAGATCAAGCTGGCTAAGGATTTGGAATCTTCAGTCAAGATCGACTGCAGAAACGGTGTCCTAAAAACACAGAGTGCTGGCAGCGGACGAGACAGAAAGTGACCTTCCTTCCTATTAGATATTTGTTGTGTCATTTAGTTTAGGGGATGGACTTTCCTCTACTGAGGACATCATGATTATTTTGTGGGAATTAAAATGTGAGATTTGAGTAGAAAACTTTGAAAACTGATAGAATGATGGCAACATTGACACAAGCAGATTACTAGTCCTTCGGCGGAGCTTGAACCCTTCATAGCCGGGTCCTAGCCTCTCCTGGGACTGCTACTCATGGAAATAGAGTGAAATACATCAGAATGTTCAGAGATCCTCCTGCCAACCAGTCATTTGCTTCAAACTTGAGTTTTGACTCTACAGTGAACTACATATAGTGAATATATACAGTGACTCTATATATAGTGAATAGAAGCGAATCTAGCCTGCTTTCCCCCCAACTTATCAAATCGTCAAATTAAAATTGCAAGAGAGAGGCAGGGAGAGAGAATTTGGGAAGTAGGTAGAGGGTGTGAACTGGCTGAAGGAAACAGAGCTCAGGCATGAGCTAACAGTTTCAGAAGCAGGCTTGAGGTGGAGAAGAGCAACCCACAGCTCCCAGGGCCTGAGGAGCTGTGTGTAGCTCCGGCAACCCTTCCCCTTTCCAGATTGGTATCTATTGGAAAACACTATGAGTTTGTAGCAAGGACAGCTTCCTGTTGCACACTGCTGAATGTCCCCAAAGCCTTTCTCCATGCGTCACCTTGGCAATAGTAAAATCCAGAGATGTCAGGAAGTGTGAGAAAGCGGTGGTGGGAGGCTGAGAAGACGGTGCCATCAACAAGGTGCTTGCTAGACAATGGTGATGACCTCAGTGTGGATCCCCAACCACAGAGCCTGTAAACCCAGTGCTGGTGAGGCAGAGGCAGGAGGATCCCTGGAGTCTGCTGGTCAGCCAGTGTGGCCAGTTCACAAGCTTCAAGTTTAAGAAGAGACCTTGTGCCAAAAAATATGGTGGAGAGCAAATGGGGAAGACATTTGAGTTGACCTTTGGCCTCCACAGACACATACATACATTTGTTCATGTGCACCTGTGCCCATACAAAAATGTTCTTAAAAGTAAAGAAACAAGGGTTTCAGTATTGACTCTGCAAATGTGAACTGACACACATGGTTTAGAACACTTTGCCTTCAGTTTCCTCTTTCCCTTAAGCAGATTCTGAGAAGAGACCTGGCTCTTGGATCTGAATCACATCTCACCATTGCTGAAATTGGGTTGCTCTCAGCTCCATGTATACATTTATTGCAAACTGAATCCCACTAGGGTCAGTTAGCACAGTGATGTGGTACAGTGTGCTCCATAAGCACAGACTGATTCAGGTGTCCCTAAGCATCACTGTCCCCCATTATGAGGAAGACAGGATCAGACACAGATATTCTGGAGGAACAGTTCTCCAGCGAGGACAATTGGGACTCCATGTAGCTGTCTTCAGAAATGTTACTCCCAGTTTGCTTACTCTAGGAATATTCTCCTCTTCCCAGAAACTCAGGTTGTCCAAGTCCGTCTCAGAACTGCCACTACCGTTCTGGTTATGGAGGTGCAAATGAATGGACAAACTCCGAGCCTTACACACATGATCAGTAGAGACTGCGTAAAACAGTCCAAAAGACATGGCCAACATAGAAAATGGTATTAAGTAATACTGCATATGTATTTAATATATATTAAATATATGTATATTAAGTACATTGACTGTATAGTTCTTTCTCAAGGATTATGACAAAGATTTTATCTACTTAGATGAAATAGTTCAGCTTTTGATATACATTTGTGTTTAATACTGATAAGACCCTAGAAGTTGGTATTAGGAATCACACAGCCTAGATTTCTTTAGCAGTAATCCATAAATAGACAAAAGTCAGGTGATTTTTGGATTTCTTCAAACTGTGCCAAATTAGCATAATGCAAAATCAATTTAGATTTGATTTCTCGAGAAAAAATGAAATTTTAAGTTAAACAGATTGTTTGACTGCATTGAATGTTTATATCCAAACACAGTATCCAGTGCTCTACCTTCCTCTCTAATTTTCCACAGGATGCCAGAACTTGGAAAATGCTTGCCATTGCATTTTCTATGTAATAAATCCAGACGTTTCAATCAGATTTCGGTCAAGCTGAGACAACAAAACATTGTGTTGATTGGAACCCATTCTTACCAAAGTTTGCGTTAAAGAGGGATGAAGTAGGCTTTTCCTTTTTGAATATATGTTCAGAATCATAATGCAAATTATTTTAAGCAGAGTAAACCAAACACAAATCTCAATCCTTCTCATCTCTTATGTGAATCATTATGTAGACTATGGGTTGTAAGCCGAGTTCACTTCATTGGTTTGTTCCCAGGCTTGGGAAAACATTGCCCGTGTAAGCACAGTGATCTCCATGTGAAGAAATGTGTGTGCATTGTGCACATATGTCAGCTGGTTCACGAAGCCATCATATTTTAATTTAAACATTTTCAGATATGCACATTCCTGCTCAGGACAGTTTGAGGTTCTTTTTGCACACTTTTCCCTTAGATCCCTGTGCTATTTTTTTTCATAGCTCCTGTCTTTATTTTTTGTGGAATCTTGTTTAGGTTCCTTATGGCTATTCCTTCAATTCTCAAGCTCCTCCTGTCCATTTTGCGCTAGCAAATTAGTGAAATTCCATAACATCAGCAAATGAAACAGTGCGCCCAGCTACAAGCACTGGGTGAGTAGATTTCTTAGGCTTGCCTTTTCCAGTATTCAGTCCTTGGATCTTTTGGCTTTGCTAGCCTGAAACATGTGACTTATTCTTTGACTTTGTTTTCAAATGTTAAGGGTGTGGAGGTCACACCTTGACTACTTGACTCAATACAAAAAGATAATCAGATGGGAAGCACCCCTGGAAGGCTTTATTTATTTATTTATTTACCCACTTCCTGCCATCACAAAGTTCCACACACTGAGTGGCAGGAACAACAGACAGGTGTTATTTCTCGTACTGGAGCTGAATGTCCAAGATCAAGAAGCTGGGGTTTGGCTCTTTCTGAGGCTGAGAGGGTCCATTCTGTTTCTCTCTCTGGCAGCAGCTGGCCGTTTGAGAACAGTCATGAGGGGTTCTTAGCATCTGACTCACTGGGTGCCCATCCATAGTCTAGATCCCCTAGTTTACAGTTGTGAAGGGGCCTTCCCACTCCTGTGAGACCTCATTCTAATTTAGCTAGTTGCATTTGCAAAATTGTCACACATTCTGGGGCACTTCAACATGTGAATTTTGTGATGCAGAATTCAGCCCATGAGGAATAAGGAATTTGTGGTTAAATAGATTCCCACAATAGCAGGAAGGAGCGAATGAGCAATATTTTGACTTTTACTCACAAGGGAACTTCCTTCATTAACAATTAAATTTCTACTTCTTACTCTTGTCTCATCCTTTCAATTGCAGCATCCAAGTCTTCACAAAAGACAGCCAGGGGACACCCTCTGCTCATCTTCATGCCCACCCTCCCTCTCTCCCTGGTTTTTTGGTCTATATTTAATAAACTGTTCTCAAAGCTGTTTTCCTTTGCTAACCTCCTCCATGACAGTACAGGAAGTTTTTATTCCCTAAATTTTGAGATGGTCATTCTTAGTGTACACAGTTGATCTGTTTCACTTAATCAAAATGGCTCTCATGTCTAATGATTTCTTTACTTCAAATCACTTCATTATTTCCCATGAGTCACCATGGTAACCACTTTAACTTTCAGAACAAACACACGCGCACATCCTCCTTCTTGACATACACCCTAGGGAAGCCGTGTCCTGAAACTCGGATGCTCTTGAATCTACAAAGCGAACATTAAGTGTATTACATTTTGCTCTTGATTTACATTCTCGTGGAAGCCAGCTACCCTCCTCCTCTCGTTCCTATTCCCTCTCTGTCCTCACCCTGTGCACCCTCTCCCCTTTCCCTCCACCCCCTCTCTCCACTCTCTTCTGAAGCTCTGAATGCATTAGCCCAGGGTGTAACGTAAGCACCCCACGAATCGTGCACCACAGCAGGCCTAGATGAAAATCCAAGTTCAGTTACTTTGAAACAGCTCTTTTAACCCACCTTTGTTCTTCATGTCTAGAATACCAGGGCCAGTAATTTCTAAGGAATAAGGAATGCTCTCACCTTTTACTTTAGAAGACCAGGCAATTAAGATGTAATCAGCTGTTCTCTTAAAGTTTGCTTTATGTTAATTTTCACTTCCATCATATAAAGGCTGAAGTAGGATGATAGTTCATCCACCAGGTACAACTTAAAGTGTGTCTGTCTGTAGGGACCTCACTGCTTGATCTTACTTGAGAAGATACATATCGCCTTTGTGTAATAGTATCTTTCATGATGTCTTCATCGAAGAAATAAAGCAAATTTTTAAAAAATAATAAGCACAGGGTGAAACCAGGGCTATTTTCCCTGTGCCGTAATTTATTTCAATGCATCAATAATATAATTGCTATTTAGAAAAGGTGTTTTTCTCTGTACACTAACATCCTGTAGCTAAATCTGACAGAGAATTTAAATAGTCCTCGAATAAATCCAGTTTACAAAATAACCTACCACAGGGGCTGGAGAGAGAGCTCTGCCACTGAGAGCCCTAGCTGTTCTTGCAAATGAGCAGAATTCCAGAATTCTATCAGGGGACTCCCAAACACCTGTAACTCCAGTTCCAGGCCCATCTGCTGCCCTCTTCTGGACAGTGTGGGTAGATGCACTGTGTCCACATACTCTCTCACAGACACACATGTATACATATGGTTAAAGATGCACTGTGACCACAACCCTGTTACAGACACACATGTATACACATGGTTAAAGATGCATTGTGTCCACACACACTCTCACAGACACACATGTATACACATGGTTAAAGATGCATTGTGTCCACACAC
>LOJH01005869.1:5671-29312 GCA_001685095.1 Ellobius talpinus | reverse complement strand
AGAGAGAGAGAGAGAGAGAGAGAGAGAGAGAGAGAGATAATTTAACTGTTGTTAGTCTCAAATCCCTGTGTATTTCTGGTCACTTTCTATCACTACACAAGTAAACTGTTGCCAGATTTGGGACAACCTGTACTTCTGGGCTACTTGTAAAGGCAGCCTGGATACATCAGATTGTTCTGTCAATGGTGGATCAAGCTGGAACTTTCCCAACACATTCTTCTTTTTAACCTCCTGAAACAGGCATGTCTTCCCACCTCATTACAATTCAGTGTCAAAACAAAGTGACATTTACTAGCCCCTGATCTGATCCACATGGCAGACTGGACAGTCCCAACCTCAGTACACAGGCTAAACTGTGAGGCCTTGCAGCCATTGGCATGGGTCCCAATTCCCAGTGAGGGTATCCAGTTCTTTCTCCCTCTTGAACAGAGAGCTGTGTTTGCATGCTGGTGAGACTGGCAAAGCAGAAATTATCGAGTCTCCCACCCTTGCCTTTGCTTTTAAGAATGCCGTACATATTTTTGTGACCTAAATACATTACTGAATGAAGCAAAGTGGACAAGCGTTGGGTAGATTTCATATTTTCCTTCCTGTATCAGTCATGAGCCCTCAAAACCTTATGCCAGCTCCACTCTTCCCAGCTAGAATATAAATCACGGATTCCACCTGGCCAAACTCTGCCCCCTAAAGAAAACTGTGTAGACATTCCGAGAAGCCCTGTCCCACTGCAATGGGAGCAATCACAAAAATCACAAAGCATCTCAGGCTTTTGAAGCTGAGTGGAAGTCGGCTAAGCATTTTCTAAGCACCGAGGCTGAGACTCTGTTTTATAATGAGGGCAATGAAAAAAATGAAGATAAGATCACTACCTTCAAGAAGCATGGCAAACAGATTTTTGGCCTGAACTGGAATGCATTGCTCCTGTCTAGATTAGATAACATTTGTTTGAGCCCAGAATCCCCTGTATCATGGGATTTTAATGATAAAAGGAAAATGGAACATAGACCACGGGAGACAGGAAAAATAAAAAGAGGGCAGATCTAATTCAATTAATCAAATCATGGCAGACGTGAGGTTGGTTGGAGCAATATAGATTAAGAGGAGCTCGGGGTCAGACAGATAGTCATAGCACTAAGTCGGTATGTACATTATTAATATCAGATACATATAATACCTTGAGAAAATGACAACTACTGTGAGCTTGGGAGCTTTCTATAAGACGGGATTGTTGGTAGACTGAAATGGAACCATGCAGGTAAACTGCAATGCTTAGCACATAATAAGCACTTCAGAGTATTAACTATTGATACCATTATTAGGAAGCCTTGAGGCCTTTCCAAAGAAATAGATATAGTGTTTTAGAGCTCCATTCAAGGAACACACATGGTAGTGAACACCTCTAATCCAAGCTCTCAGGAGGTAGAGGTGCTGCACAAAGAATCCTGGGTCAACCTTGACTCCACAGTGAGTGTGAAAACAGCATGGGCTGCATGAGATTTTGTTTCAAGTAAATAAATTGGGGCTGAAGAGATGGCTCAGTGGTTGCGAGCACTGGCTGCCCTTCCAGAGGACTCAGGTCCAATTTACTGCACCCATGTGGCAGCTCACAACTGTCTGTAACTCCAGGGCATCTGACAACCTCACACCCATGCACATAAAATAAAATTAAATAAATTATTTTAAAAATTAAAAAAAGCATTACTTAAAAACGAATGCTAGAAGCCCCCTTTTAATTGAAGAAGACACTCATTTCTGAAGTTTTAGAGGTACAAATTGTTGGGCCCCAAATTTAAGATCAGACCTGGAAAATACAAAAAGAGAACTGATCTTCCACACATTAAATACAGGGTACACAAAGTTCTTGTCCAAAACAATGCATCACCACCCAAATACACACTAATTTCTAAAGTTCCCTCTTACTTTGCCCAGGCACCATCCCTAAATGCCCTGCTTATGGATTCTGCTAACAGTACATTGTATTTACAACTATACTAGATTGAGGCTCGATATCAGGATATAGCCCTCATTTTCCTCTCCTCCCCCTCCCTCCCTCCCTTTTTCTCTTCCTCTCCCTCTCCCATCCAGCAACTTGTCATGTACTTCATATTTAAATACCTAGCCCCAGTCCAAGATTCCTGTGCATCTTGGGAGACAGGACAGTAGCTCAGAGAGGAGCAATATACACTGTCCACTGGCTGTTAGTGAGCAGCATGGAAATCTGGGTTCCCAGGGCTCCAGAGGAGACAGAGGTTGAAGTGGTTCTTGCTTATAAGGCATCCAGATGTTTCCCGCTCATGCAGATTACAACCCGATGTCTTCACTAAGCTTTACAAGGCCCTTGAGTTAGCTGTTCCATCCCAGCTCTGCAGCTTTATCTCCCCAGATTCCCTAGTCCAGCTACAATGGTACCCACCCTTCCTTTCTTTCCGACAGGCCAAGCATGCTATACCTAGGGGCCTTTGCCATCGCTATTCTTTCTCTTAGGACATTTTCCTCCCTGATCTTTGCATGGCTGACTCCTTGTCTCTGCTTAGGCCTCCATTCAATGTCTCTTCCTCACAGAGGCCTTCCCTGACCCCTTATTTAAAGAGTCTGCCCCCCATGCATGTTCCTGTCAGTTCCCATCACATCACCTCCTCGTATTGTCTTTGGAGCTCACCACCCTGCAGCCCAAATGACCTCCCTCAATTTTTCCTTCCTGCTTTTGGGCCTTTGTTTATGCTAATTGCTGTCTCTACAGTGTTCCTCCTCTTTTCTTCAGGTAGTTATTTCTCAACCTTCAGGTCTCATCTGTGCTCACCTCCTCAAAAAGGCCTTCCTTGATCACTAAATACAATAGATGCGTGCCATCACCACCTGACCTGCTACCATTAGTCCCATTATTGGCCTTTCCTTTCTTTCAGGACAAGTCCGGCAATCTGCAACAACAATGGACCTCTTTTGTTTCTCTCCCCAGACACAACTCTCCAACTTTGTTCACCCCAGGAATTGTCAAGGAAGCCCGCTTAGGCTAGATTTTCATAACAACGGAGTCCAGACTCTTCTTTCTCCCTTTTGAAGCCTATGATGTTAAATAAAGCCACATTTTCCTGGCCAATCCTTCTCCTCACTCACACCCCCGGGGGGGGCACAACACATCTATGTCCCATATTCTTTTTTTAAGATTTATCTATCTATCTATCTATCTATCTATCTATCTATCTAGATATCTAGATATCTAACTATCTATTTATTATATACAGGGTTGTACCTACATGTATGTCTACAAGCCAGAAGAGGGCACCAGACCTCATTATGGGTGGTTGTGAGCCACCATGGTAGTTACTGGGAATTGAACTCAGGACCTCTGGAAAAGAAGCCAATGCTCTTAACCACTGAGACACCAACTAATTTAAGTACCATGTACCATTTCACTTACAACCAAAGAATGAACAAATCATTATAGTTCAAATACAACAATCTTTGATCAAAAGATTAAGAAAGTGCTAACTAACCATGTGGTACACATGTCATCTCCACGCTTGGGAGGTGGAGGCAGGAAGATTAACAGGTAACAACAACAACAAACAAACACAACCAGGGCAGATGACAAGGCTCATTAGGTAACAGTGCTTGCCTGCACGACTAAGGGCTACAGTTAACGTAGATTCTCGGAACTCACAGAGTGGAAGGAGAGAACAATCCCTGCAAACTGTCCTCTGTGACTTTCCAGTAAATACCATGGCATGCATGTCCATGCACACATACACAATAAAGAAACAATCGTAACAAAATGTTTTACAAGGAAAAGAAAAAAAGAAACAGAGTGTCTTGAGGGATTTTGGGGGGATGAAGGCAGGGTTTCTGTGTGTAACAAGTCCTGGCTGCTCTGGAACTCTTTGTAGACCAGGGGGCTTCAAACTCACAGAAGTCCACCTGCCTCTGCCTCTGCCCACAAGACCTGGGATTGAAAGCATAAGTAACCAAGCTGGACCCTTGAGGGACTTAAAGAAGGATAATAATGCATGTGGTCATTGAGGGAAGAAAAGTAAAATTGGGAAAATCTTTAAGGAAGTGGGGGAACAAGATAGCTCAACAAGTTTGCCATACAAACCCAAGGGCCTGAGTTCCCTACTCAGAACCCATGTGCATGTATACACAATAATAAATAAAACAAAATAAATTTGAAGTGTATTACAAAAAACCCTTACATAACAGATGGGTACTGGTTGGGAAAATGACATAGCAAACATTTCTGAGCTGGATGCAGTGGCAGACACATGTATCCTCATCTGTGAGGAGACCTGGGTTCAAGGTCATCCTGGATTACACCCTGAGTTCAAGGGACAGGCTGCAGAGGGAGACTATGTCTCAAAAAAGGAGAAAGGATACATGGAGAGAGAGGAAGAGAGAAAAGGGGAGAGGAGGAGATGGGTGAGGAGCAAGAGGAGGGAGGGGAGAGGAAAGGACTGAAGAGAAGATATGAATTATTGCCTGAAGGAGTCTGAGCTCTTGACTGTCTGTCTTCAATATTTCTCTCTTTCCAAAGTTAATGCAGAGTGTGGCTACCATTACAATCTCTCCCATAGTTTAAGAAGAACGTTGTGATATAATTAAAAGCAGAGAAACACAAGTCCTAATCTGTCAAAGACTTGCCATGTCATCTTCAGGCCTGGCACTTCCCCTCTCTATACCTCAGGTTCCTCAGATGTAACAAGACTTTAAAAAATAATTTAGCTCACGGATTTGTTGGGATGCTCACACTCAGGAAGTGATAGCTGCAACATAATTTCTACTCTGTTTTCTTTCCAGTTCTAAAAATGAGTCTACTAAGAAAGTCTTCAAATGTAGCAAAACAAGCCTAATGTGTGTGTTTAAGCTGAACAGGCCACCAGGCTGGAATATCATATTTGCAGAAAACTCTGTAGGCCTTTTTAAGGTGAGATTTGATATTCTATTAGATTTGGGACTTCTGAGCTGACTGTTTCAGCTTACACTTGTAATCATAGCATTTGGGAGGTGAAAGCAGGAAAATACTGAGATCCAGGTGGAACGGGCTACAGAGCAAGAATCTCTCTCCTCCCTGTCTCTCCCTATCTCTCCCACTTTCTCCCTCTATCTCTTCCTTGTCTCTCTCCTTATCTCTCTCTCTGTCTCTCTGTACCTGTCTCTCTGCCTCTCTGTCCTCTCTCTCTCTCTCTCACACACACCTGAGACATTTGTACTATTTTAATTTGCATGATACTTTTCAATAAAAATTGAAGATTGGTAGCTAATTTGATAAGACTTTAGGTATATTTAGAAACTATTAATTTGATAAGAGTTTAGGTGAATTAGAAACGACAGAGGCTGGGGCTGTTACTCTGCCAGGTTGGTAGACTGCTTGGCTAGCTTGCACAAAGCATTGTGTGGCACCCCAGCACTGCTTACAACTGGGCATGATGGCTCATACATGCCTGCCATCCTGGCAGGGAAATGGAAGCAGGAGAATCACAAGTTTAAATTCAGTTTTGGCTATATAGCAAGTTCAAAGCCATCAGGATGTACACAAGACCCTGCCTACATCTATCAATCAATCAATCAACAGAAACTCTGTCATGCTGAATATGGTGGCTTAAATTCAGCACTCAGGAGGTAAGCCTGGGCTATTATAGGAAGACCATGATGGGAGGATGGGAGGGAGGGAGGGAGGGAGGGAGAGAGAGAGAGAGAACAAGAACTTTTCAAGAGAAGTTTATTTAGAAGAAAGAACAAATGATCCAAAGGCTCCCTGAAGCACGGCTCTGGCTTGCTTGCTAGCCGGACACCTGCCCTGGCCCTGAAAGAAAAAGAGCAGTGTCCTCATGAAGGGGACAAGGAGGCAAACCTAGAAGGTAATGATGATACCAGGGCGCCAATGGGGAGTTTGGCTTGTTCAATGTCTTTTAGGGCCAACATTTTTGAGTTAGAAGGTAAATAAAGCTATAGGCTATCTCAGACAAAGAGGAGGGAACTTCCAGAGCCATGATGATATATTAAATTCCATTCCAAGCTCAATAAACTATGACTTATAAGGCTTGTAAAGTCTTTACAGGGCTCCTGACAGCTCCACATGTGCTGATGGCCAGAAGAATGGAACCTTTTGCAAAACATCTGTTAAATCATGCATCTCGGCTTGAGCTGCTCTGTGTGCCCACGACAACAAAACCTAGGGTAAAGAGAGTACATTGAGGTTTAAGGGGAGGAGTAGGAGTGGAGCGGGTGATTTGCAAAGTATATGGGGCCACTCATTTACAGTGGCATCTTGTCAGGGCTCCCATCTGTAGGACACATCTCTGACGGTATTGGATGAAAGTTGCTGTCCCCTAATTTTAACCATGCCTAAGCAGTATGAGTCATGGCTCTGTTTGCCACATACAGAATTATGCTGAAGGCCCACTAGACAACATAAACTGTGTAAGTTCTGACATGAACACGAGAAGATTTCACCCAGCAGGCTGGAAGTGTCTTAAAACTTTTAAGCGGAGTTTGTGAACCCATGGCAAGAGACGAACTTCCGCGGACAAGCCAATGGTCTCTTGGTGCCCGAGAAAGTTGCACACTGGAGTGTGACTGGAATTTTAGAAACAATATTGAGCTTTGCTTTGGAAATCAAGTGTTTGTGGGATGTGAATAGCAGCAAAAGGCAGGTTGGTAAAAGGTGCTTTCCGATCCTTCCTCCGACCTCCTCCCTCCCAGACACAGTTGTCTCCTTTATTCCAGGCTGGCCTCAGAACCACGATGTAGTCAAGGACAACCTCAGCTGCCCCCACATGAGGTTACACGCAGTGCTGGGGAATGCAAACCCGGGCTTCACGCATGCATGGCAGCTACTCTACCCACTGCGCTCCATCCCTTGGCCTCTCTTTCACCTTTCAGTGCTATCTACCTATGGTATGGATGATGGATGTGAGTAAGGAAGAGGAATCAGAATGACATTCTTCATTGTCACCCTCCTCCCAGATTTTATGAACTGTTCCACGTTTTAGCATCGAAGGACTATGCAGATGAGAAAAAGAAGCATACTCAGCTGGGATCCCTGAAACCAAAGGTAAAACCTTCCATTCCTCCATTAATTTCCAGCCAAACCCTTGGAATTGTGGTGACCAGGAAACAATGACACCACCTTCCTGATCAGTCCCTGAATTTGACAAGCTGATTACTTTAGTTGATGACTTTCTAAAAATACTGAGGCAGGAAAAAGTCATTGTTGCTGTCTGATGATGGCTGCAGGAGAGCAGTTACATTGCCCTCCCCCCCCCCGCCATCTCCGATGAGTTGAGCCAAATGGGAAATAACCAACATCATTACTAGCAGAACCGGGGAGTCCAAGGGTTTAAAAAAAATGTGAAGTGGATGTTCTTTCAGAGCTCAGAAGATCTCATAGGCAGCAACCAGTCAAGGGCAGAGGGACACCAGTTACAGTGGGGACGTGTACGGAAAGGTACCCAGGGAGGGTCTGTGCTCAGTAGGAGCTCATGGGCTTTGTGGGAGACAAGATCAGCAAGTGAACAAATCCAACACAGGCTCATAGAGTCTGTGGGAGGAGATGAGTCTGGGGACGAAGCAGAAAAGAAGTTCACTCTTTCCTTCACCTGGGAAAGCTGGGAAAGGTGGCCCTAAAGCATGCTTTCATGGATTCAGTGAATGCGGAAATAATAGGTAGTCCAAGATTCTAATACGGCTGCAATAACAATCTATCACCTTCCAGTGACCAAGATCATTCATGGACGTGTATGTCGACACGTGTATCTTCGTGTGGAGGAGGACATGTATGTGTGGGTATGAGACCAGGGTCAATTTTAGGTGTTGACTTTTACGAAACATCCACCTTTGGGGGTGGGGGGCACTGAATCTCTTGACCGCCTGGAAGTTGCCCAAATAGTTTAGGCTGGATCATCAGTGAGTCCCAGGAGCCCCAGGAGTTCCAGTCTCAGCACTGGGTTACAAGTGTGCAGCACCATGCTCTGCTTCCCTCCCCCCAGACACCCGGCAGTTGCTAGGGCTTTAACCCAGCTCCCAAGCTTGTGGGGCAAGCCCTTTACTGACTATACCAACTCCCTGGCTGATGCAATGGTTATACAGTGAGCAGTAAAGAGTTAAACCTCCTTTCTGCCAGTCCTTTTAAGGTTCCTAAAATCCCAGGGGAGGAAGGACTCTAAGCCTGCATCATAGCAGTGGTAGGAATGCTTTAAAGGGAGGAAACCAGGAAACATCAAAGACAGGGTGTGTTTCTGGGTGAGTGGAAAGAGCCCTGGGTTTGAGGTCCAGCTTCGCCACTAACTCATCTCATCACGTAATGAAGTCTCTCATCATCAAGATATCTGAACTTTCATTCAGACTCAGTTTCTTGATCTGTAAAATGGTAATCTTGTCTGGCGCTCATGTGTTTTCAAGGATTGATTGGAATGACCCAGGATGGGGCTTTGCAATCTGTGAAGCCGGATACAAACGGCAGCTATTGTTTCCTGGCAGGGGAGGGCTGGCCGGAGGTCAGGGAGCAATTGGGCATTATTCTTTGTGTCCTTTGCTGAGAAGGCAGCCCTTTCCTGATAAAACAGTTGGGGGATGCACAGCCCTTTCGACAGTCTTAGCAAGGAGTGAATGCATAGCAGAAGCACCCTGTGTGCTTGGGCAATCCTGGTATGGCTCTCCATGGACTGTGAGTCATGTTCTCTGGGTCTGGAGGAGGGCACAGTACTTAGTGAATGGCATCCAGCTTCTGAAACACTTAAGAGCCCAGGAAGGGCAACGGTCAAAGGAAGGTGTATTGCCTCGGAAGGCAGCACCAGAGGGCTGTAGAGCAGGTAATAAAGAGCTCTGTGGGGAGTGGAGGAACAGAGTCCTACCACAGGGAAATGGCACCACAGCACCTACCACAGGGGAGAGACACCACAGCAAAGTGGCTGACAGAATGGATTTGGAAGCAAAAAAACCTTGTATTGTCATCACCCTGGACGTTCACTCCCCCATACAATTTTCCAAGTTAGCCATTACCCATTGCCCCTTGAAAAAGGCTTCTCTCCTGTCCCCATTCACTTTGGACTTGACCATGCCACCTGGTTAGGCAAATAGGATATAAGTGTATGACATATAATTCATACAAACACAATTAAGTGTCACAGTGGTCCCTTGCTCTGAATATTTTTGTCTCGCTCCCCTCTTAAATTCATATGCTGAAGCTGGGCACAGTGGTGCAGACCTTTAATCTCCACACTTCAATCAGGAGGCAGAAGCAGGCATATCTCTGTGAGTTCGAAGCCAGCTCTGGCCTGCAGAGCAAATTCCAGGTCACTCAGGACTACACACAGAAAAATGTTGTCATGGAAAACAACAATAACACCAAAATAGTTGTTGAAATCTGAAGATGATGGTCTCAGGAGGTAGACAGAGCCTTTGAGAGGTGGTGAGGTCATGAAGATGTACCCTCATGAATATGATTTGGGACAGAGGCCAGAGCAAGTTCATTCATTCTCTCTATAAGAGGACATTGTGGAAAAGTACCCTTCATGAATCCAAAGGCAGACTTCTCCAGACACTGAGTTTATTCACTACTAGGATATTAGGCTTGCCAGTTTCTAAATATGAGGAAGAAACTTCTATAGTTTATAGGCACATGAGAATTTTGCCTGAGGAAGACATTGAAACTGTGTGATTTGGTTCTGCCTATCCTGTTTCTTTCTTATGGAAACAATATGTCCTACACTGTGGCCACCCTTTCAGGTGAGGTCCAAAATCATGGGCAGAAGCCCAGGTAAGCTGGATAGAGCCCAGCAGATCCAGAACCAAACTTCTGCTTTCATGTATCCAGACAAGAAATAAGTAGATGTTTTTGTGATTGTGTCGGTGGAGGAAATTGAACTTCAGTCTCATACATGCTAAGTACATTATCTACCATTGAGGTACCCCCTTCTGAGCCTCTAAATGAGTGTTTAATAATGCCATCACCATTTTCATATGGCTTATACACTGTGTTTTTAAATTTTTTAATTATGAGAAACACATAGAAAGAGAAATACTGTATCATGGCCCACAATAATTATAATAAGATCCTGTCCCCAAAATGAACAACAACGAAAAAAAGAAAGAAAGAAAAAAAGAAAGCACATGTTCCAATAAAGCTTCATTGCTAGACGTGGAAATATAAAGCTGGATATGGTGGCCTGTAACTGTAATCCTAGTACTTGACAGGCTAATGTAGGAGGATCATGAGTTCAAGGCCAGCCTGAGCTATCTATAATAATATATATAATTTGAGGCAGGGTCTCATACAGCCACACCCAGCTTTATAGTCATGCCTGTTTTCATGATGTGTATGACAAAGGTATCTTAAGTAATTGCGACAGAGCTTGTATAGCACACAAAACTAAAAATTACTCTGCGGCCCTTTAAAGGGAAAACAATTGTCAGACACTGTTTTAAGTCCAAAAATATTGGGGTTGCTTGGAATCTCAATAAAAGGTGACTGACACAGTCAAGTGCTGAAGTTCACCAAGCCTCAGTTTCCAGGTCTTCTAAATGGGTAGGGCAATAAGAAGAGGCTTAGCAGATGGAAAGAATTTCTGATATGACATGGCACATAGCAAGCATTCATGATAATAGTTAAGGATTGTCAGCTTCCTTCAGCAAACATAGAAAGAAAGCAGACAAACTGAGGAAAGGAAAACAAGATAAGGTCAAGACAGAATCCAGAATGGAGCCTCCGGTCCTAATCCCCTCCGGCTAGACAATGACCTAGATAAAGTCCTCACAAAGGTAGCTCAGGCTCAACACCACAGAAAGGGATTGGGATGGAGGCTTGGACTGCTTGATAAGTCTGTTCCTAAATCATCCACGAGGCTTAGTTTGTCAATCAATTCTCAATAGCCATCCCCTCCCTCTTTGACTCAAATCACATATTAGAAGCCCCCAAAGAGACATTGTTAATGACAAAAACGCCCTCACTGACCATCCATCTGGAGCTGGTACTCCTAGCCATTTGGGCCTCTCCTAATTGCTGATTGGATTCAAGGCGTTGGAAGATGGCTAGTACAACCGAAAGGGAATGGTCACAGGCAACCGCTTCTGCATCAGGAGCACACCTGAACCTCAGTGCCTAGAATACTGCACATAAGCGATTTACTTCAACCCTGGTCATGCCCATAGGCATTGACAGAGCTGGTAGAACAAATCAGCCATTCCCTTAGCTCATTCTGTTCCAGTCTTCTTTCCTGGGACACCCAGAGGAAAAGAGCGACTTGGAGGTTTACAAAAAGACCTAGAGAAGGGCTTCAGGGCCCTGTAGAAGCTGTAGCAAGGAGAGAAATGAGAATTGTTCAGAAAAGAGTAGAAGTGCCACTCTAGTTCTGGAGCCCTGAGAGGCCTTCTGAAAAATTAAATTAATTCTCTCCGTCTGCCTCTCCAGCTCCTCCTATCTCACTCGCATGCAGGAATGCTCTCCAGCTCTAGCGGCAAGCACACGCAGCCAAGCCACCTGATTCAACTTCACATTTTCCCAGGCGGAATGTATACTAGGAAGAATATTGAAAAGTATTCCCAGAGTAGTCGAGTTTGAGTTAATTACTTGCTTTCTTCAACTTCCCCGGCTCTAAAACTGAAGTGCCTCGTAGGTGATCTTTTGAAGGCTAGATGATGTGGAAATATTTTAGTCATTGGCCAAATATTTGGTTTTTTGCTGCCCTTCCAGATGTAGAAGCCATTAGGTGCTAAGGCTGCCTCTGTGTTGCTGTAAAATGGGAGGCAGAATGCTCTCCTCAGAAATACTAGATACTCCAAAACTTTCTTTGGAAGCTCCGCCTTCAGAGTATCTGTAACATGAGGCTGGAAACTCAGAGGCCCCTCTCCCTTGACACTTGCTGTGAGGAATTTCTCAGGCTCTTCTGAGTCTGCTAAATCATCTTGAGGGCTTTCTGCAGCCTTTTCAAAAGCACGTGCAGCATTTTGTCATGGAGATCATCCTCTTTCAATTTTTAAAGGGTCTAAACAAGCCCCAAAAGCTTGCAAGCAGTCTGGGACTAAGGGGGAACACATTTCCACCGGGTCTCCTTTCCCTTTCTGTGGGCAGCCTAGTACTGACACACTCTGGGGCCAGGCAGGCAGCAGGCTCCCTTGCGCTGGCTGCAGGCCTCCACTCCTCCTCAGAAGTTTCATCTCTCTTTCCAAGCTGAACTTTTTGATTACCCATTTTCTTTTCGGTCAGAAATAGCTTGGGTAGAATCCCAAGGACTTTTTTTTATTTCTTTCTGGTCTACTTTTCTCTAAAGAAATCGTGCCACCAGGTATCACCACACCTGCCCTTCCCTTCTCTTCTCTTTCCTCCTCCTTACCCTGGAAGCAGGGTTTCACCACGTGCCCAGGCTGTCCTGGAACACACTCTGTAGACCAGGTAGTCCTTGAACTCACAGAGATCTGCCTGCCTCTGCTGGGGTAAAGGCATGCACCACCAAAGCCTGACTACTCGGTTCTTATGTACACCCCCTGCCCTTCATTTTGCTATGCAAATGAAGGCCAGGCAGAGAGTCCACACTCATCCTGACTGCATCCTGCACCCTTCATGACTGTCCTATAGGAAGGCTCATAGCCCTTTCCTTCTTGTTCCCACAGAAGATCAGAACTCCCCTTTGTTCTTGGTGCTGTAGCCATTCATTCCTATTTCTCTGTCTCTGTTATTAGGGACTCTTAGCAAACTGAGACTCTTCTCTCTGTACTCCGAGGACATCAGATTGCCTGATACACGTCAGATCCCGTGTATGTATTTGAGGAATGAAAGAACGAATTCGGATATCCCCAGAGTACAATGAAGCTCCTCTGTCAGCTCTCCAGAACTGTCGAGAAGAAGTGGCGGGCTTAGTGGGGACTGCAGGGAGTTGCAGTCTTCCTGTGAGTCTTGGGAAGTCCTTATGTGAAATTCCTGCTTCTCTGTGATGACCTTGGCAAGAAAGATAAGCAGTGAGTGAGTAAACAGAAACTATGACACTACCTACTTGGAAGTTGCAGTTCTGCCACACACACACAAACACATGCACACACACATGCACACACACACACACACACACACACACACACTACTGCATTCTCTACCTGGAGGAGCACTGGGAATGTGTTGGTGTTCTACTGGGATTAGGGTTGTGAGGCATATCTTCCTGCTTTTCAGATTCTACTCTGCGTGGGTGAGGCATATCTTCCTGCTTTTCAGATTCTACTCTGCGTGTGCGAGGCATATCTTCCTGCTTTTCACATTCTACTCTGCGAGTGCGAGGCATATCTTCCTGCTTTTCACATTCTACTGTGCGTGGGCGAGGCATATCTTCCTGTTTTTCAGATTCTACTCTGCGTGTGCTGGCCCTGAATAAATGACCCTCGTTCACCTCTTCAACCATCCATGTCACAAGTTATATCACTTCTCTCATCTCCTTTTCATGGTCTTGCCTTGGTATCAGAACAGGAGGTGATGGTCCTAGTAGTGATGATGGTAGCGGTAATGGTGCTACTGGGGGGTGGGGCATCAAAGTGGGAGGTCTCAGTAGTCTCAACCAATTTTCCTGGTGGGAATTTAACATTCTCAATTTCTACCCAGCTCTAAAAGGAAGGCAGCCCTTGCCTCTGTTATAGAAAATATCTCTTCCCTATAGTCTCAATCCTACCTATACATTAAATTGGGATTTTTTACACAATGTAACCAGTAATATATATATTATTCAAACAACCAATAATCTATAAAAGGTTTGAAACTGCTGGATTGCAGGCTGTTCTCCTAACTAACCCACCCACAAACACAACACATGCGCACACGTGAACACACACACACAGGGTCTCTCTTACCTGTTTTCTCTTAATTGGTGTGACCTCAAGCAATGGAAACTAATTTTATCATTAACTTAAAGAAAAAATCTAATTGGATGTCAATTCTATTGCCCAAAACTTGCATAATCCAATCAAACATTTGGCTCAGAATCGTTTTGCTTATATATGAGGTGATGAAAACAAAATGAGTGTGTCAGGCTCTTTGGGAGTTCGTTTAAATTTCTGAGGCCAATAAGGTACCAGTGTGTAAATTACTACTGCAGTATGCTACACAGAGTCCTGGGAGCCTTAATGAGGAAATGTTTTTCTGAGACTGCCTGTTTACTCAGAGGAATAACTTCCCCAGGTTAACAACAATTAGTATGCAATCACTTTTACAGAGAGAGAATATTTTATCCTGTATTATGGCTATTGTTTAATTGCCTGGATACTACTGTGAAGCCACTGAAATGAAATACATTTGCAATTCATATTAACTATCTATAGTGAGAACCTAGTATCGGTATAGGAGATTAGCTTCGATGTTTGAGAAGGACCACTTAGAGGACAGGATGCCTTTAAGTGATCCACCAGAGTGGATAATATGAACTCATTCCAGATTCAAATTAATGATTTAAGCACACCCACCAGATCAACGAGGAAAGTCTTTACACCGTGCAGTAAGATTAAAATGAATCACTTGCCTGTGTGTGATTCTTATCAGTCTGTCAAATCTCATCTCCAATGAGGGCATAATGGGACAGAGTGGGCAAAAGCTAAATTTCAGGAAAGAGTTTCATTTGGTTTCAGAACTAAAAAAGGGGGGGTTAGTTATGCTAGAAAATGGGGAACAAGATAAAGAGCAGGAGCAAATGTGGCTGGGATGGTATTTGAGGCAATTTTTATTGTTAAAATATTAGAAACTAATTGAAAACTGTCTATAGGCTGTAGATGTCACTTTCTCAAAGGGCATTCCTGCTCTCTGCCAGAGTTCAGGGAAGAGAATGAAAACAGAATTTAGAATCTAGCTCAGAGGTAGAGTGCGTTTAGCATTTGCAAGATCCTGGATTCCAACCTATACCGCCATCAACAACAGCAACAAAAGACTGGGAAAAAGCAAGCTGATTGGCTGTCTGAGTGAGAGATGGTGACAGTTTAGGCTAGTGATATGGAAGTGGAGATCACGAGAAGAAAATGGATTAGATGAACTTGTGAGATGAAGTCTTAAGGCAAAGTGGAAGGCCAAGGGTAAAATCAGAGGAAGGCATATGGAGGCTGCTCCCAGGATGCTCTTCAAAGGCTGGTCAGTTGCTCGTTGCACTGAGAACCCTAGCACTCTAAAACCACATTTGGAGAAAGCTTTCAAATGAAACATGTTACTCCTAAATCCTTTGTCTGTACCAAAGCATCTAGGTTTAATTTCCAGAACATGATTCACTGTTTTTGATTAAGGCTTAATCAGGAAATCTATTAAAAGCCTAGTGGTGTGTGAGCAGTACTGCTTCTCATGAATGGGAGGACAGGGGAGCAGACACAGGTCTGGATATTACCTGAAACTTCTCCAAAGGGTAGCTTAGGAATTTGCATTTTATTGGGGGTATGGAAGCTGAAAGAACAATCCACTCTACAGTTACAAATGACATTTGTGCATTAAGTAACAGTTCTTTTTTGAGGGGGGAATTTTGAGACAGGATTTCTCTGTGTAACAGTCCTGGCTGTCCCTGAACTTACTTTGTAGACCAGGCTAGCCTTGAACTCAGAGATCTGCCTGTCTCAGCCTTCCAAATGCCAAGGTTAAAGGCATGCGCCACCTTTTTCCCCATGTAGCATAGTTCTTAATGCCAAAAATATTAAAGAAATTAGATAAATAGTTCAGTAGAAGCAAAAGTAAGTTGGATCACGGACTGGCTGCCATGAATCATGAAAACCACAGAGGAGTTAGGTTTCAAGTTCTAAACTTACTGTCAGTTTCAGATTTCTTTTTTTCTACTTATTCCTTTTTCTTTCTTTCTTTTTTTTGTTTTGTTTTGTTTTGTTTTGTTGTTTTTGAGACAAGGTTTCTCTGTGTAACTTGGCTGTCCTGGAATTCACTCCGTAGACCAGGCTGGCTTCGAAATCAAAAATGGTCTGTTCTTGTTCTAGGTTGTCATGGTTCCCATTTTCAGACACGCTTTCTTTATTAAAATAAAAACGAAAGGCCACTACGTGCATATCTGTGTGAGTGTGTCACATTTGTCTGGAACTGGCACTACAGACAGTTATGAGATGTCATGTGGGTACTGGGAATTGAACCTATGTCCTCTGGAGAAGCAGCCAGTGCTCTTAACCACTGAGCCATCTCTCCAGCTCTGAGACAAATTTAAAATTGTACTGTCTACATGTAACCTGTGGCCATGTAGAAAGTAAGACTTTCTCGGTGTTTCGATAGTGTAGCCAGAAGAGAGAGAGTGGGCAGCAACTGTAGTAGTCGAGATAGAAAAGCACTATCATGACGAAGAGAGAATCTGTAGGACCCTACAGCTTGATGGGAATCCTCTAGAAATCCAATTTCTCTTCCTCATCACTGTGATTCTTGGCTCAGAGGGCTTCCAATTGGTGGATTACATTACCAGGTGGGGTGCCTATCAGACAGCTGGTCTCATTTATCAGCCTAGGGGCCACTCTCATAGGAAACTAATTAAGCAACTTTCTGATTTACATTTAGTCCCTTGTGGGCTTTGTAAGAGTGAATCCGTTCACTGGAACAAGAACATCCCTCGATGACAAGAATAAAATGTGTTTCTGTACCCGCAAGGATTGAAAACTACCCCTGGAGCCAAGTCTTCACAAAGACACAGAAATCATACAGCCCCCGCCCCCCAAAGGAAGCAAAGAGACCACATGAGCCAGAGTTCTTTTATATTTTTTCACAGTGGTGACCGGCATCTTCACTACACAGTGGCAAGTTTTGGCTTCTCTCATTTCTCACGTGCTCCTGTACAGCACACCAATGCCATGAGAGGAGAAACTTCAACCTAGATCTCTACTTTCCACTCCAGTCTGCACATTCCTATGGCACCAAGCTCACAGAACCAGCTGACCTGTGAGAACAGCGCACTGTGTAATAGCGAAAAAAATCAACAGGTAATATTATATTCAAAATGGAAAAAAACACCTTGGCAGATATTATTAAGTCATCTTCACCACATTCCTATGAGCTAAGGATGATTCTCATTGTCTCAATGATAGGCCAACTCATCCAATATGGTCGGGAAGTCTTAGTCTATGAACTTGAACTCAACTATCTCCCTCTTTCTTATTTAAGTTCTCTTCTTTTTTGAAAATGACTAAGCTAGAATTATTTTCATGATTTCATGCCGTTTCCATGTAAGAAGTGTCAAATAAGCAGAGTGCTTATGAAACAATGCAAATCAGAGCACTTTCATCTGTCTCCCTATAACTGAAAATTCTAAAGTACTTGGAGAGTAACGGTGAGAATTATTACTACATGGTCAGCAAACTGAAGGGAGTAGGAAAAAGTCTCCTTGTTTATAACTGCAGCATGTCTTCTTGTGAGCTTCGAACTTCCTTCTTCGCACAATGTTTTATGATCGGCAGTCAAAAAGAACTTGGTTCAGTTACAGCAAAAAGTGACAAAGTGAAAACCAATTAAATGCCATGGGGGAGGGGCTGTCTGAAAACATCTTGTTTAAATTGTGCAGTAAACATGTGGTCGCAAATTCTCTAGCTTACTAGGTTGCCTCTGGAAGAATGAGAAGCCCTGGTCCCCAGCTCCCTGGTCCCATGTATGACTTTTGTTCCATTTCTGGAGTCCACTGGTGCCTGGATTTTTTTTCTTTACAGAAAGATGAAAATAAAATGCCAGAAACGGTAAATTCTTTGGGTTTGGTTTGCTTTTTTTAATTTGAATGTAGAAAAATACACAGAAAGGAAAAATAAACTGTCTGATAATTTGATGTCTGGGCTCTGGGAGCAAGAGTTTTAAATTGGGTCAGCCGGTCTGAAAGTACACAGGCTAATGAAATATGTGGCCAAGCCCAGAAAAAGCCAAACCAGAAGTTGAGCCGTGGGGAGTAATTAAAATGGGAAAAGCCCAAAAATAACTTCTCTTAGTACAAAATGAGAATACAAAAGCATTTAATGTTGCTCCAAACAGACTGATCAACTATCACAAGTAGGGAAGGCTTTCCATGAAGATTTGCTTTACACTTTTCCATACAGTTTTTCTCAGCTCATTTTTTAAAGGAAAAGTGCCGAATCCCCATTCTCTTGCTTGTCAGACAGGCTTCTCCCACCTTGAAGGAAAGGAATTCAAACTTGGATTTTGAAGTGTCCACTTTCGTCTCTTTTACAATTAGCAACTTATTTAGGCGTGTGTCAGGAAAGGGTACGAGCACCCACCCACCCCCAGAAAAGAAACTGTGCTTCCAATTTTGAAGCTTTTAAGCTACATGGCCTCAACTTCAATATGCTTGTCAAAAGATCTTTTTAAAGAGGAGATTTTCTCTGCCTTAGGCCAAATCCATTTAAAAAAATACTATTGATCCATCTTCAGGAATTCTTCTAAACCTTTTAGGAAAGGAAGCCAATGCTACTTTAGGATTAAGTACACTTGGAATCACAAACTTTGACTATGAAGATACATTTTATATGTTCAAATTATATCACTTAGAAGTAATCCCTAATTGACCTTTGGCTGTTCCATTTGCAGGATTTTTTTAATGGTTTTGCAGACTCAGTTTCATCACAATGACTTTCTAGATAATGATTAAAAAATAAAAAGAGGGAACAGGGCAGAACAGCTTCAGCCCTAGTCATTAACTACACATGTTCAGTACACTGTGAGCAGCTAGAGAACCCGGAAGCTTTCAAGGAAACTGTGGCAGTATGTGCATGCTTCTGCGTTCTTGTTTCCCCATTCAAACAAACTGAAGATTTCCACCTTCGAAATGTCGTCAATCATATGAATCTTTGTTTGGGAATACACTAAAGAAAATATAGAGTCTCAAATGGCAAGGAATAGTGAGGGAAAGCGAAATTAAGCATGCAGGCTCACACACGCACACACACTTCATTCTGAAAATATTTTTAAAATTACATTCTCATTAAAGCAAGAGTCTCTTCAATTTCATTCTTGAAAGGAAGATTATCAACATTTGAATTTATGAAAATTTCAAATATTTCCCTTTCATTTCTCAGAGACTACACTTAGGGGAAAAGTAAAATATCCAAATCCTTTTTTTTCTAGTAATCACAAAGTTACCTACTTAATTAAAAGCCCAGTGATAGACTTTAGTTATGAGTGGCTAAACAAGCTGTGGTAGATACATAAACCAGAATGCTACTCAGCAATAAAAGAAAGAAAATATGGATGGAGCTTGAACCATCATACTAAGTAAAAAAAGCTAGTCTCAAACGAATCTACATTTGAAGACTCAGTCTATATCGATATCTGAAAAAAAGGCAACATGAAAGCAAAGAAAACAGATGAATGGCTAACAGGGGCTGGTGGAGGAGTAATAATGAACTACATAAACAAATTGGGTACACCCAGTCCCCAATGTAACAACCTAGACAAAAGCCGTCAAAGAGAACTCTTAAAAATTGTGATAAGGATGCTGAGGTGTAGCTCTCTGCAATTGATGTCTTCTGGCAGGGGTGTGAGTGGGGAAAGACTCAGTTTTCTTTAAGGAGCTGCTCACTGGGAGTTTGACCATGCTCCAGTGAGTGTATGGGTAATGCAAATTGACATGTTTTTTTTTCTTTTTTCTTCTTTTTCTGTAGGGGGTGTCACAAGGGTAGGAGCAGACTGGGCCGTGTGATCAGGGTGCACAATGTGAAATTCCCAAATAAACATAAACAATGAAAATATTATGTTGTAAAAAATAGAAATTGGGTAATTCTGGGACATCATAGAAATGTGTTGTCTCTTGAATTGGGTGATAGCCAATTGTCAAAACTCATAGAACTTTGATGGCAAAGTAGTATGTAATCTCAGCTACTCAGAAGGCTGAGGCAGGGGTTCCGCAAGTCAGGAGTCTGACTGAGGTCATTGCAGCTAACACACCATTACAAGATTCTCTTTCAGAAGCAAAAGACTCCCAAAACTGCCTAATAGAAGCGGCATACACAGGGACTGCCCAGGTCTGCGCCAGGTCTTCTGCGTATAGATTATGGATTCTGCTGTAGTGTTCTTATGGGACTCCTCTGAGTGTGTAAACCTGTGGGTCTCTGATTGTTAGGCCTTCTCTTGGGCTCTTTCCCTTCTGTTGGTTTGCCTTGTAGAGTTTTGATGTGATAGTTTGGGGGTTTGTTGTTGTTGTTTTATATTGTTATATTTTATTATTATCTCTTAGAAGTCTGTTCTTTTCTAATGAGAAACGAAAAGGGAGTGGATCCAGATGGGAAGGAAGGTGCAGAGGAACTGGGAGGAGTCGAGGGAGGGGAAACCATTATCAGGATATATTACGTGAGAAAAGAATCTATTTGAATTTATTATTTTTTACAGTCATGAGCAATAAAATGTAGCTAATGCAACCAAACATATTTTCCAAGTGTAGAGCTTACATAAATTTTATTGGCTGCTTATCTTAGAAATGGAAATTAGCATTTACTTCTAGAAATTAATATTGTGTTTTTACTGCAAGGTGTGGCAGACAAGTAGAAAATTTGTGGATAGGAAGGATGAAGAAGGGGAGGAGAAACGGAAATCACTGTATTTTCCAAAAACAAAACCAATTTTCAATGAAAGAAATGAGGTTGAAAATGTACACAATAAAAAGAATAGAGTTTACTGCGAATGAATTATATTAAAACTTGGAAAATGCAGGCATGAAGATCTGGAGTTCAAGTCAGCCTCAGCTACTTAGCAAGTTTTAGGTCAGCATGGTCTACATTTGATCCTGTCTCAGACAGATAGGTAGTTTGATTGTTAAATAGATAGATGATAGATCTATGGATAGATAGGTAGGTAGGTAAAGGGAGAGAGAGGTAGGTAAAAGGAGAGAGTGAGAGTGAAGTTTTTCTTGTTATTTACCCCCGCCTCAAACCATAGGTAAGCAAACAAAACTACCACTACTAGCACAGCAGTAGTAAATTTGAGTTAGTATAAATATCTACACTTCATATATAACATATCACACTTAGATTACTAAGAATTCACATTTTGAAATTAACCCAATGCTCTGAAACAAACTTAATATAATAATCTTTGTAACAATAGTTGTTATCAAAAATGCTTAAAAGTCTCAGTGGAAGTAATATATTTCTAAAGTCCTACTTCTATGTTTCAAGGAAAAAGTAATTGAAGATTGCTTCAAAGTGAACTACAAAGAGTAAGTTCGTTGATATATAATTGTGCACATATACACACATATGAGAAAATTGTATATATACACACATATAATATATAATCCCCAAATCTAGATTAAAATTTCCAGTTTACTGAATTATAAACCATCACAAAGGTGCCCGGTGGCGGTAGTGCACTGTTTTAATCCCAGCACTCAGGAGGCAGAAGCAGGCAGATCTCTGAGTCTGGCGCCAGCCTGGTCTCCAAATGAGCTCTAAGACAGCCAGGGCTGTTACACAGAGAAACCCTGTCTCAAAACGACAACAAAAACTCCAGCTATTTAGAAACCTTTACCACTTGGTTCACACTATGCTTCTGATAATAAGGTAATATATTTTATTCTGTTTTTTATCAATATTCCAGTTATTACACTGAAATCTTTAAATTATATTAATTAGGCCAGCTGTGCTAGCATATGTCTGTCATTCCAGCATTTGGGAGGTGGAGCAAGAGAGTCAGAAGTCAAAGCCATCCTTAGTTACACAACAAATTTAAGACTAGTCTGGGTCTCATGAGACCATGTCTCAAACAAAACAGAACAACAACAACAACAAAACCAAAACCCACAAACAAATAACAAGTAAAATCACACTTAAGTCCTAGTGTTAATATGAATGAAAGAAACATTTAAGGGGCTCTGCTATGCTTTAGTCACTGTGCAAACTCTTTGCGACTGAATTCAGTTTTTATAACAGCCTTGAGAAGCAGGTGCGTGCAACCATCTTCATTTAATAGATGAGGGAAGAAAAGCTAAAGTTGATGAAGTACCTTGTCCCAATTCACTCAGCCAGCTTATGGTAGCATCTGGATTGAAACTCGGGTCTGGCTAGCACTTTGAAGTGACTGAGCAAAGGGTAGGTTTGTAGAGTCTGGGCTGGGTGATAAAATAGTCCTGGGATTATAAAGGGTTTACACCCTGAAATTCAAAATACTAGTGTTTGATTCCAAGGGTAGCCATTGTGTTTTTTCTTTGTTTATAACATATGTTAAGTTTATTTTTAGTTTTAATTGTGTGTGTGTGTGCACGTGTGTGTGTGTTTAGATAGGCACACAGGAGGGGACTGCAGGTGCCCTGGATTCCTTGGAGGTCATGTTACAGGCAGTTGTGAACTTCCAGTGTGGTTGCTGGGACGCGAACTCTGGTCCTCTGTAAAGACTGTATGTACTCTTAACTGTTGAACCATCTCCCCAGGCCCTTATCACATTTTATTTAAGGATTTTTCTTGAGTTTAATATCCCTAACTTCATTCCTTTCTCTCCCTTCATCTCTAATTGATTCCCTGCATTTCACACCATTTCAACAAAGATCTTTCTCTTTCTGAGCCTGCAGAGCCAATCAGGCATTACTATTACTTAATGTTACACTCAGTGTTGCATTTCAAGCAAAGAAGTCACGAAGATAAGTGGGGGAGAAAACGGCAACCATGCAAAGTTCCAGGCATGCATGTTCTTACAGAAGGCATCCACACACAACTCACATATGACAGCATGACGCATGCCACAGAATCTCAAAGTGATGGCAGGTCACTTTAAATTTTCCATTAGTCTTTTATTTTTAAATGCCTTAGAATTGCTGGGGTTGGATGGATGAAAGGCAAGTGTTCTACCACTATAAATACCGCCAGCCCTATCCAGAAGTCATAAACCATGAAATTCCACCAGGGTTTCCATGTCAAAGAATTCTCATCTGTGTATTCTTGGAATTTAGAGGTATTTTCTTTATATTACTAAAATCTGCTAACATTTCAAATATCAGATCAAAGGGCTGGTGAGATAGCCCAGGTGGGGATGGGAGTGCCTGCCTAGCAAGTCTGACTATCTGAGTGGATCCCCAGAACCAGGACTCATGATGGAAAGAAAGAACTGACTCCCCAAAGATGGTCTCTGATGTACACATGCTTGGGGCGGTATGAGTACACCTCCACTCATATACATCTCTCTTCCACTTGCACATGCATACTCGCTCGCATGCACACACGTGCTCGCATGCACAAGCACAAGCACAAAGCAGGGGCAGAAGAGAAGACGAGTTTGTTTTAACCAGACTCAGCTCAAATTCCCAAACTCTCAGCTAAAGGAGTGAATATTTTCCCAAATTTAATCATAACATAGTAGATAGTTCTTTCAGAATACAAACCTCAAAGTCACTGGATAAAATGTTTATGTAAGACTAATCAGGACTAATTACTCTTCTCTGGGTGACATGATACTGAACAGTGAATGAAAAATTCCAAGGTCATTTTCTTAGAAGTAAAATAGACACATAGGGATGCAAGGCTGGTTACTCATGCTTTCGCTTTTCATGCCTATGTCTATAGGAACAGCATCTCTGCACCAACCTCTTCACGCAATTGAATTTTCAGCTGTGCAGCCTCTTATTTACCTGGCAGTTTGCAAATGGTTTTGTTGTTGTTGTTGTTGTTTGTGGTTTTTTTGTTTTGTTTTTTGAGGTTTTTTTGGTGGTGATGGTGATGGTGGTTGTGTGGTTTTGTTGTTGTTGTTGTTGTTGTT
>LOJH01005868.1:18699-33413 GCA_001685095.1 Ellobius talpinus | reverse complement strand
TTCCTAGTGTATATAGTTTTGTATTGGGTTTGGCACTCTCTTATTTAAACAGAAGGCAGAGGTGCTGTGGGAGCTCCTTCAGCCAATAGCCTTTAAGATACCAGCCTACTTGGGCATGGTCTTTTATAGTATAAATGCAGCCATAAAGTGTGTGCTTGCTCTCTTGCTTTTGGTTCTCACTTCTCCCTGCTAGATTCGGTTCCTGTTCCCCACTCGTAGAGAGGACTGTAATCTAGGACAGTGATCTGTGAGTCTCCCGTAAATAAATAATTCTTTACTATATATAATTCTGAACTAGTGTGGAATTATTTTGTAACTTCCATCATAAATTGTGAACACAGCAGAAGACTATATTATTCTCTCTCATCCTTTGTGCCATTGATGGCACAATGGTATTCCTCATAAATTAAGTGTGTTACATAACTGAACATATTGTTATTCTTATTTTGGACAAATGTTTAAAATTTAATATTAGATCAATTAATTTAAAAAATGAAGACAATCTCATTCACTTTCCCTCTGCTGTTCTTCTTCCTCCTGTGGCGATCTCACTTTCTGGCATATATAATCTTTCTTTTCTCCAAACAGCTTCCTCTTTTAGAGTTTCTTGCAAGGGCCCGTCAACAAATTCCTCTCCACCTTTGTTTGTCTGATGTTGTATTTCTCTTCAGCTTTGAAGATTAGTTTCACAGTGTCATTTGCAGCTGGTCCTCTTAGACTTTGCCCTCTGTCACCCAGCCCTATGGTGCTTGTGTGCTGCCCACTCTGTCCATTAGAGAGCTTTACATCATGGTCATACTTATTTTCACGTTTCTCGTCCAATAATTCCACCATTCATGCAGTAATTGAGTTATTTAAAAGCAAAACAAACTGTGCTCATGTGTGTATGTGTGTTATTTTCCTTGTAGATGTATTATAATTGTCTTATAGTGTTTTCTTGAGCACCAGACATAATGTACTGAGTAAAACGCAGAGCTCTGGATAAGCAAGACTGTGGTCAGGTGACGGTAAGGGGTGGGGGCTGTAGACATCAGTGTGCTTCTCGTGTGATTGGACGGGCTGGCTCA
Organism: Ellobius talpinus; assembly: GCA_001685095.1. Lineage (NCBI taxonomy): Eukaryota > Metazoa > Chordata > Mammalia > Rodentia > Cricetidae > Ellobius > Ellobius talpinus. The sequence goes on along the minus strand of LOJH01005868.1, from coordinate 32,346 downwards.
GGTGGTTGCACTGGGCAATTCCCCTTCCCTGAGCCCTTGAGGCCCTACAGACCTGGCCCCTGAGCTCACTGAGAGCCCACCTGGTTGAGAAGGCTCACAACCCTTGAGAAGAGTTCCTTCCCTCTGGGTGGAGACACAAGAAGAGCTTTTCTTTATGACTCTCCAAGCAGACCTAGATGAACTTGGAAGGTAAGAAGTGTGTGTGGTGGTGGTGGGGCACCTCTAAGACTGGGTTCCCCTGGGGCTTTTTTGCCCCAGACTGGTCTACACCAAGCCTTCAGCAGTGGGAGCCTGACTTGAGTTCTGACTTCCCAGTAGGCACAGCGATCACTGCACAGTTTTCTGTCCCATGAGTGTGATGTTTGCAACTCCTAAGGTATTGGGGTGTTGCACAAGGGACTGTCTTCCACAATGCAGGAAATTAAGGCTCACTGAGGATCCAGAATCTGGAACCCAGAGCCAACAGAGCCGGGGCGGGAGGCAGCAACAGTGACTCTTTGTATCTGTCTCTGCATTGTGCTGTTCCAAGTGGCCTCCGGGTTTCCTGGCCAGCAATGCGGCATGTGGAATAGCCAGGGCACCTTTACATAGGTACGGTTCTCTGGCCTGTGGTGTTTGGAACCCAATAGGGGAAGGGGACTTAACCATCCCCACACCTATTACAACTTACCCACCACATGACTCAGCAGGCTTCCCCCTAAAATGGGACTGAGTAATAGCAGGAGGCTTGCCAGCTGGCTTATATTGCTTGCAGAGATTGTTCTTATTGTTTTACTTTGGGTTGTTGTTTTCCTGAGCCCTTTCCCATTGGCGCAAAATTCAGAACATGTTGCTTTAGGGCAAATAATTCTCAGAAACCTTCCCAGTGATTGCTAAGCTAATTCTCTTAGCTTAACAACTATAGACTTTGCTCCACCGCCTCTCCTTTCCATGACCGGCTAGTCTAAAACTCAGGACCTTCATGCCTCAGCCTCTTGAGTGTGGGGATTTTAGGCACACGTGCACCGCCACACCTGGCCCTCGTAAGTAGCTCTGAATTTTACAGCAAGCCTCGCTTTACCTGAAGCTCACAAACACCTGTGAGCCAACAGGCACCGCTATCTTCGGAGTAGGAAACAGGTCAAGTGAGTGAGTGAACCAATGGCTCAGCCAGGTTTTACAGAGTTAGGGATGGAGAGAGTTGAGAGTAAGTCACCAAAGGACTGGGTTCAGCTCTTGCTTCAGGCAAATGCTGAAGCAGCAGTACATCCCCCTAGCGGCAGGACTCGCAATACAGGCTGAACCGCTTCTCATTAGAGTGGTTCCAAAGCTGTTTATTCCCCAAGGAAGGATCTGCAGGTAGACAGATCCTGCTGTCTCCTGGCTGTGGCCACTGTTTAGCTGGAAACTGAGCTGATTGTTCATGTTGCCTGCCACAGGAAGGGAGAAAGGAAGGATAGGCAAGCAATGTCCATTGAAAATGGACAGAACACATTCTGATAGCTACAGTGTCCTTTCTGCCAACACCGCTCAGGCCAACACTAGTGATGTAGCGCATGCGCAGTCAGCGAGCCTAGAATGAGCCCAGATGAAAGGTGGTCGAGAGGGAAACCTATGTAAAAGAGGAACAGATCTCATGTGATGCTGCAGCCTCTGGTCCAGTTGGTCCCCCATGGTTACACAGATGTCCTCCCCATGGCCTAGCTCCTGATTCCTGGTTCCATCTAGTTCTTCATCCAGCCCAACTACCTGGGTTTCCTAAGGTGTGGTCTTCCCCATGTAGCCCACATAGGCTTCCTTGGTCCAGCATCCTCCACACTGAGAGGCAAACTAGTCCTCTTCCTTTCTTGTCTGATTCTTGGTGATAGGACAGGCACTCTGGGATAATCTAAAGGTTTAGGTACAAAGTTGCTCTGCCCCCATAGGGTCGTCAGGGATCCAAGGTCCTTGCCCATATTGCCTCCTCTCCCCAAGTGTCTTTTTCTGCCTGAAGAGTTGAGTTTGATCATTTGCCACATCTGTATTCTAGTCTGCATGAAGACAAAATAAGTATAGAGTAAGAGGTGTCTTCATGAAAAGGATCTGTAACTTACAAAGATCGTTTTCCACCATTTATGGGCCAGAACCTAGCCAGTCACCCCTCACTGAAGTGGGTTCTGGGGAGTGCACTTCCTAATCCACATGCCATGTACCCAGCTGTCCTTCGTAAAGGGACATTAACCAAAGGAGAAAGGGAAGACAGTGAGGTACAGTTCTCTGCATGTGCCTCCTCTAGCCTGAGGCACTTTCTGTATCTCAGAATCCTGCTACTCAGCTCAGATGACATAAGGACATTCATTAGCAATGCTGTCCCATTTTCTTTAGGTTGGGCATTCAAAACGAGCGACCCAGCCTCCCCAGTCCAGATCATTGGTAGCTCTCACGGATTGCCCATAGTTTATCCAGCTCTTGTTTTGTGCTAGTTACTCCTTCCTGTAAGGGATTTCCATTGTCTCAACCTTCAGGAACCCAAGTGGGGTAGGTGTTGGGACAGCTCTCCTCTGTGTTAGGAGAGGCTCCTAAAGGCTAATTTAGGGGGGTCTTTCCCCCCAACCTTCTAGTTTCCCAGGTATGTATCCAACCTGGTCCCTTAAAGTAAGGTGAGAAGCAGGCCTCTTGTGAAGCCATGAACATGCTAGGCAGCTTGATTGGCTCAGTTTGCTGTAGGATCAGTTTGTCTTGGAAATTAGAAATCTTTTCAAAGTGCCTCTGGGAGAGTAGGCTCGCTCCCTGGAATGAGAGAAGCCAGTATTCGACCTTTTGCCCGTAATTATTTCCATCCCCTGCACTAAGCAGCACTACCAGACACGCGCTGGCACGGTGGTGAATACATTTCATTTAAAATCAAATACACACACACACACACACACACACACACACACGGAAGTACTTATAGACATTCTCACATAATGGAATGTGTTGATCCCCAAAGCTTGGAAGGAGACTTCTGCTTGCCACTGCTGCTTCCTGCCCGTCATCACCTATGCCCGTGGCGGAGAGAGAGAGGTGTGATCATTCTGTGGCAATAGCATTTTGCACCAGGCCAGGGTGTGTAATTCTGCAGCAGTTGGGAAGGCGCACTGGCTTGACCCATCACGGGCAGCAGCAGAAACATTCTGGCAGCCAATTACAAGTCCATGCAGAGCTGGGAGAAGGTGCAAGCGCTTCTCTAGGCTCCCCCTGGATCTCTTTTCCAGTGTGCAAAATGTACCTCTCCAGGGCATTTTCCCTCCCTGAAACGAAGTGTCCCCAATCTGTGCCTTGTGAATAAATTGCCAGCTTCCCTTCCTTCCCCGGAGATCCTCCTCCAGTGAGGATGCCAGCAAAGTCAGCAGCCCCCTTCCTTGGGAATGTTGGTCTGTTCGGGCCTCGGTAGTCAAGTGTTGTAGTCTGGGAGGCTTGCATCAAGCATTTATTTCTCATGATTGTGGAGGAAACCTAAGATTGTGGCGCTAGCTGATTCTCCTCTTGCAAGATCACCGTCTGTCTGATTAGGGGCCCTTGCACATGACCTTGTTTACCGTAACTCCCTAAAAGCGCCCTCAGACTCTCTGTGTTTGCCAGCATTGATGGTGGGGCCACTGCCACTTACCTATTTTGTGGGCTGGTGAGTGTTATCCCAAACTTGTATGCTGGTGTCTTAAGCCCAGTACCTTGGCATGTGGCTGTTTGGAGAAAGGTTCCTTCCAGATGTGATAAGTTAAAACTAAGCCGTTAATAATGGAAGGGGAGGGGGTTATATGACTGGTGCCCTTTCAAAAAGAGGAACTGGGGTGTGCACACACGTGCACACACACACACAGACACACACACGGACACACAGAGAGGCCATGTGAGTGTGAAGGAAGAGATGCATGCTAGGCAATTCCAGAAACATAGGAAAGGCACGAAACAGGTTCTTGTTCCTGTCATTAGAAGGAACAGACCCTGACTGTGACTTAATATTGAACTTCCAGCCTCAGAGCACCCCACACTCCATTCTGTGTTGGAGGACAACAACCTCTGTTATGTCCCTGAGCAGAGAATGTCAGAAGTCTCCAGTTTCCCACAGGGGGGGCCTGCAGGTATCCGAGACAGTGTATGGCCTCAGATGACGGATCGTGGAAGCTGTGTCCTCTGGTCTCTGCCCCTCTACCGTTCATTCTCCTGGGTAATTGCCAGCATTTGTTTCTTTCTCCAGCCCCACGCTCTAAACAGGAAGCTCCAAGCAGGAGGTCACAGTAGATGGAGTCTCCCAAGTCAAGATTTCATTGTTCCTGATTTATGAAGGTAAGTCACAGAGTTACACAGAAGCCTGAGAAGCAGTCATATTGGGTTACACCATATGATATATAATATATTTAATAACATAACTATCCCTTGAAAATAGGACAGAGGATGTCTTCCCTTCACAGAAGTGGGCCGACCTGTTTGTCTCTTTCCATTGTTTTGGGACGGGCCCCTTTCTCTCATTAGAATCAACAGATGTGTTACACAGAGCCTTCCAGAATCAATATTCTGAACTTCGTTAACTGTCCATTGTGAGTTCTCTTTCCAAGTTCCAGGACCTTCACTTTCCATTCTCTGAATCTTTGCTCTTCTTGTTTTGTTACAACATGGAATTTCAGCTGTCTGCAGTGGAGAGAAGTCTCAGCCCCCATGTTTAGGAGGAAAAGGGACATTTCTGTCTGACCTTAGCAAGCGAGCAGGAGAGGTGTACGGTGCAGGTCTCGCTTCCACCAGGAATTCTTGTCTCCTGTCACTGTGAGCCCTCAGCTGCCCTCTCACTGCTCGGCCTGTCAGACAGTGACAATAGTGGTACCTGCCACGGGGCCGCATAACGCCTGCATTATTTCTGATAGTTGTTCATAAAGATCCCTCAGTGACCCGAGCCCCTCGCTAGATCTGCCCGGTAGGTAACAGCCATTTGAGTAATTACACGCTTTGTTCTAGTGGATTTTTTTTTCTGTCCAACGTGGAATTCACTTTAAGAACAATGCCTGGAACGCAGTCCTTGCTGCGGGGTCCATGTGGGTCCAGTGGGGAGGCAGAAACAGAAAATGGTCTGGAAAAGGGGAGGGACACCTATAAAGATGACGAAGCAGCAAGAGAGGTAGTGGTAAGTATGGGGCCAAGAGAGTGAGCTGGGAAGGGTGACAGGGATGCGCATTAGTTGGGTTTTCATCCACTTGACAGACTACCAACATAAACAGCACAGGGGGAGAAAGGTTTATTCCACGTGGAGCTTCGGAAGCATCAGTCTACCATGAAGGGGAGGTGTGTGAAGCCAAGCCCATCATACCGTGCAGGCCAGGAAGCAGAGACAATGCAAATATAATCACGAGCCAGGTGTAACGTCCCAAGCCTGACCCAGAGGACCTACTAGACCCCGCCCCATAAAGTTTCTGCCTTCTGCCAATGTGGTGACACCTGGTGGACAGGAAGTGTTCAGCACACAAGCCTGTGGAACGCCTTCTACATTCAAACCACAAGGGTCCCTCATCCAGAAAAGCATGATTGCAGGATGCTAGGCAACACAAACATCAGGATAGCCTTGGCCAGAGCCGACCCAGGTCACCGGGCAGCAGCAACAGTCTTCCAGTACAGGGCTGAACAAGGTGCATAAAGATGCCAAGGCGTGGCTGCTGGCCTGAAGCTCGGAGCATACTGGTGTCTGTGTAGGGGACCTTCAGCAAGTGGTCATTAGCAAGGTCCAAGGGCCTGAAGCCCACAGCATGTTTTCTGCGTGACCCCACCCATGCACAGGTACCAATAGACATCAGAATAGCAGGAGCGTATAGAACAGTAGCCCACACAGTAAGATGTGCCGTGTCCTGTCCCTCTCCTGCCCTCTCCTGGCAGAACTGAGAACAGCACTTATGGTTAAGTGGACTGATTCATTAGAGTCAGTTAGGTGATAAATTGATAACTGAAACCCCATGCTAAAAACTGTGGAATTTACCCACAAAGTAGAAAAGCGTGAAGTTACTAAGTACTATGTTTTAGACAACTGTTTAATTAGCATTTCCTAGAGGTTTAATTGTGCTGAACACCTTGTCTTTTGCCTGTCATTCACATGCCTTCCATGGTGAGGTCCTTAGCCGGCTTTTGAGTTGGGTTATTTGATATTTTATCGATTGTTTGTTGCTGCTGTTTGCGATTGTGTCGAGGGAGTGTTTGTGTATTTTGGATAGTCTAAAGTGCTCTGCGAAGATTCCCTCGCCCCCCGAAGGCTGTTTTCTGTGCCATGTGGAACCTTCGACCTCAAATATCCTGCTTTTTTTGGGGGGTCCCTTTAGGAAATCATTACAAACACAACTGTTGACATGTCTCTCCACTGTAGCTTCAGTAATTTTTATAGTTGAGCTCTTTAATCTATTGTTGATGTTTTTGGGAGGATGGCATAAAATTGGGGTTCAATTTCAAGCTTCTTCATTTGGCTCCCCTGTTTTCTCAAGACCAGATGTTCGAGAGACTGTCTTTTTCCCAGTGGCTGTCCTCAGCACCCTGTCAGAGACCAGTTGATAAGTTCTGTGCATTTATTTCATAGCTCACTATACTATTCCATTATTTCTTGTAAATTAATTTTTAAAATTTGCATTGTTTATTTACAATGTACACTCATGCATATGCTCCTGTGCATATGTGGATGTCAGTGGCTGCTTGCAGGAGCTGGTCCTCTCTTTCACCGTGTGCTTCCAGGGACAAACTCCCACTGTCAAGTGTGGCGGCAAGAGCCTTAACCACTGAGCAATCTCACCACCTCCTGTATATATTTGGGGTCCATGCTGGCTTCACCGTGTAGCCCACGGTGACCCTCAACTCAATCCCCTTGCCTCAGGGACTCTGGGATTATTGGCAGGTGCCACCATACTGGGAAAATGATGTTGTTTTGACTACTGTAGATTTTAATATCTTTTGAAGTCAGGAAGTGATTGATGCCTCTAGCCTTGTTATTCTTTCTCTAGATTTTGTTGGCTCTTTTGGGCCCCATATAAAAGTTAGGATCATTTATTCTGTTTCTAGGAACAATGTGCACTGGGTTTTTGATGGAGATTGTAGTGAGTCTGTAGGTGGTTTGTAGATAAGAATTTAAAGCTGGTGTCTTACACATTGTATTCTTTTTGATGCTCTTACATACTGGATTGTTCATTTCCTTTTGGGTGGTTTGTTGTTGATGTGTAAGATGCCATTTGTTCTTGTATGTTGACAGTGTGTCCTAAACATTTTCTGAATTTGTTTGTGGAATATTCCTTTACACTGTGCAAATATATGTCTCTGTGATTGGTTTTATAAAGAAGCTGACTAGCCAATAGCTGGGCAGGATAAGGTTAGGGGGAGAGCCAAAGAGAAAATTCTGGGAAGAAGGGCAGAGTCAGAGGAACAGTGAGCAGATGCAGAGAGAAACAAGATGGGCATGCCATACTGAGGAAAGGTACCAAGCCATGTGGCAAAGTGTAGATAAAAATATGGGCTAATTGAAAATATAAGAGTTAGCTAGTAACAAGACTGAGCTATTGGCTCAGTAACTCATATTAAGTCTCCATATTGGTTATTTGGGAACTGGTGGGCAGGAAAGAAGTCTTCCTACATTTGTTTATAGTTTTATTGGTTATAGCAAGGTTTTGGTGGAGTCCGTAGGATTTCCTAGGAGTTAGACCACAGCATCTATTCACAGAAACAGTTTCATTTCTTCCATTATAGTGTAGGTGACTTTGAGTTTTTCCATTTCTTTTCTTTTCCTTTTTTCTTTTGTTTCTTCCCTTTCTTTCCTTTCTTTCTTTTTCTTTTTTTGAGACAGGGTTTCACCGTGTAGCCCTGGCTGTCCTGGAACTCACTTTGTAGATCATTAGACTGGCATCAAACTCAGAGATTCACCTGCCTCTGCTTCCCAAGTGCTGGGATTAAAGGTGTGTGCCACCACATCTGTCTTAAAATCTCTTTCTTGAAGAGATGTCCGTCCTCCTATGATCATTGAAGTATTATTCAAAATAGCCCAGGGATGTAAACAACCCAAACTTCCATAAGAGATGAGGTAGGTTTGTATGGCTCTAACCCAGCCCTGGGGAGCTTGCTTGGCCAGCTAGGCGAGCTGAGTGCAGAGCCTGCCACCCAGGGGGAGATCCTGTTCTGAGGCAGCAAGGATCGGCGTGAGAAAAAGACACATGATGTCATGCCCTGGCCAGCACATGTGCATTATGGGTGCATGCACATTCGTGTACATGTGTCACACATCTACCACACGCAAAAATAGACATGGACTATACCTCGGTACAGCTGTAGTTCTTCAGTAAAGAGGTCTGTTTAACACTGAAAAATATCTTTCTGATCTATTTCTGACTGGGCCTAGCATGTGAGAATTCTTTCCTTTTGCAAATGCAAGGCAGGTGCTCCTCCCCTGAGCTCCCTCCTGAGCCTTTCTTCATGACGTAGCAAGTGCAAAAAGCAAATTCCTCAGAGAGTCAGCACAGTGTAGTACCAAGCTTATAAAATGAGCAAATTCCCGTGTTTCCAAAGATGATACCTGAATGTTTTTCTTCTTCACACTGCCTGACACCCCTTGCCCCCCCCTGCCTTTTCTTCGTGGGATGAGAATGAGAGAACATAATGAAGAACTAACTGAGGGTTCCAGATCAGCTTCTCATCTGCCCCAGCCATGCCCAGGAGGAACTGGGGAGAAAGTATTTCATTATCTAGAATCACAACCAAGAAACATAACCGGCTCCCTTCCCTCTCCGTCTCCTGTCTCAGTCTCCTGAGTGATTTGGGGTTAGCTTCTCTCAGGCCTAGGGAACTGGAAAGGGCTCAGGAAAAGCCACAAGGAGACCCAACTCCCTGACCCATACAGATCAGCGCCCATCAGTGTCATGCAAAGACATAGTAGCTGGTCCCTGGCCCAGGGTCTCCTGGCTGGGTAAACAGTGCTTACTAGTCTCTGTTGCTGGACTTCATAAGATGAATCTCTGTAGGGTCTGCAGCTTTTCCCAGCTTTTACAAAAAATTCCACACCATGTTTTGTGAGCTCGGAAAAGAACACTGCTGAAGATGTGGAAGCTACATGTGTGTTCTCAAAGCGTCTTCTCTTATGCGGGTGACTGTGTTCTGTTTTAAGTCCACGTGTTTGCTCATCAAGACATCATTGCAGATCTGCACACATGCCTGAATACACCATGCACACGTGCGTAAGCACTGACACCCAAGGGTTCTGCACGCTCACAGGAACAGCTCTCAGGGAGGAAATCCTGTGTGATTCATTTCATGTGTGCTCTTGCTTGATGTTTCCAGCAACTGCAAATAGCCTTCTATTATTTATTATAATTGTTGTGGTATTTAGACTCATCTGCAAAGCGGCATTCAGCAGGAGGGTGGGCATATCACCAGCTCCTGTCCCTGTCAGGGTGAACACAGAGGGGTGTCACCCATGTCAGATATCTTGATGGAGCAGAAAGGATGCAAATGCTAGCAGGGCGAGTTCCCTGACCTGCTAATGGACAGGCCCCAGTTTCCTCTAAAGGGGCGCTCTTGTGTGTTCCCAGCTGGTGAAGCCCTGACCCTCTTCTGACAATTATTACTTCGTGTCAAAGGCTGCTGGGCTGAGCTGTCCAAATATGACAGCGGAAGACAGAGCAGACCCCATCACATTTTCAGACGATGAGGGTCCATTCAGGGGTTAAACGTTCTTGGCTTTTTTTTTTGCGGAAAGGTTTAATAACTTCCTTCCTTCCCGTGTCCCCTCACAGCACTCCTAGTGGCTCGCCATGGCTGCCATTGTCTCTCTGCTGCAGCAGGAAGTGCATCTGGCACCAGGGCCATCTTGGGGCCTGGCTTTTTGCCAGGAACACGTGACAAGGAGGTTGGGGTGCTGGGGGCTGGAACATTGGCTCAGTTGGCCTATTGCATAAGCTCAAGGACCTGAGTTGGGGCCCCAGAACTCATGCAACAAAGCTCGGTGCAGAGGCACACACTTATAACCCCAGTGGTGGGGAAGCAGGGTGTGTGTGTGTGGGCGGGTGTCTAGTGTTCACTGTCCAGCCTGCCCTGCCAAACCAGTGTTAAGCCCTGAGCAAGTGAGACCTGTCTCAAACAACAAGATGGACAGCTCATGAGAAGCAACACCTAAAGCTGTCCTCTGGCCTCCACATGCATTCTCACACATGTGCACAAATTAATACATATATATGCATATATATATGCACACACATTCACATAAACCAAAAGAAGGAAGGAAGAAGAGAAGAGAGAGCAGGGAGGGAGAGAACTGGCTGCCCATATTTAGGACACCAAATCTTTATCTTCTGTAACCTGTTCAAAGAGAAACTGGAAGTGGTGTCTTGTTCCGGGAATGACAAATGGCCCATTTAAAGTCCCGGGCTTTCTGCAGGTGTAGAGCAGGAGCTGTGAAGGTCATTGGTCAGTGGCCCCTCTGTCTTCTTCACTTTGTGTCATGCTGATGGATGCCTCTGCTGCCTCCTGTCCTCTTTGTGTTGACTCTGTTCTGAGGAATGTGGGGGGGTCCCCCAAGTGAGTAAGGCCAGCAGCATACCATGAGCAGCTGACAACCCAGGAGTTCCCACCATGGCTTATCTCTGCAAAGTCACAGGGAAAGACCCTCCCGGCTCCTGGAAGTGGCTCCTTGGTCTTCTGGTCAGCTAGGGGTGGAGCATCTTACAGGTATAAACTCAGATGCCCCAGGGAAGCTGAATCCTGACTGGTGTTATATACTCAGGTCTGTGTGGCTTCCACATCCCCAAGACCCCCAGTCTCCTGGACATGAATGAAGTTAGACTGAGGACAGCTGGCCATGGCTGGTATCTTGAAAAGGCTTTGTATTACCCTCTTTCAAATAGTGCTTCAGGTCAATTATTTTATTCGAATCATCCTTTTAGCATGAGGCAAGTGCCTCCTATGTGCCATTATGGTTCTGGAAGCTTCCATGCCACGGTAGACAAGAGACCACCTCCTGTGATAAATGCTGCTGAATGATCTAGGCACACAATAGGCTATAACTCAGCCTGGAAAAAGGAAATCCCAATACTTGGCATAAATATGGATGGACATTTGAAGATGTGATGTTAAATGAAATAAAACAGTTACAAAAAGACAAGTACCATAGAATCCCACTTCCAGGAGGTCCCTGGAGTCTGAAAGGACAGAACATAGCAGCATGGCAGCCAGGGGTCTGAGGAAGGTGGATGGAGAAGGTCATGGATTAATGGAAGCTGAGGTTTTGATTGACAGGAGTCCTGGGGAAGGGTGATACTGATGGTTTCACAGAACCGTGGAAGTGCTTGCTGCCCTGCACACACTCTTAAAATGTGTGCACTTAAGTGGTCAGGATAAACTGTGTGCGCTAGGTGTATTTTAGCATCACATGAGGCCTGTCAATGTCTGGTCATGAAGTCAAGGAGGGGTTCATGCCCACATTTAATGCAATGCTCCCGGGTGATCTGGGAGCATGGGGGAGGGGCACGTAAAACCTGGAGGCCATGTGTTCCTTTTTTGAGCAGTAGCCTAAATAGCCTGTGGGAGTGATCCTGACCCTCCCTGGGGAGGGGTAAGTGCTTGTTGGGCTTTCCTGGAGGTGGAGTCCCGATCAGGGCAACTCCCAGGGGAGGGGACTTCCAAAGATGGATGTCAGGTATTACAAATTTGTGTGCAGTTAAGGGTTGATGGGGAAGAAAGAGACATGAACCCATCCCAACCCTTCCTTTAAGTTTTTGTTTTGTTTTCTCGGTGTTAAGGATCCAAGATCTCATGCCTAAGTCTTTTTTCTTAAGGGTTTTTTTTTTTGAGATTTTAGCTATTTTTATTTTATGTATGAGTGCTTGGATAATAATGTCTCTGTGCCATGTGTATTTATACAGTGCCCACAGAGGCCAGAAGATGGTGTCAAGTCCCCTGGTACTAGAGTAACAGATAGTTGTGAGCCACCATGTGGGTACTGGGAATTGAACCTGGCTCCTCCAGAAGAATGGCCAAAGAAAGTCCTTAACAGCCGAGTATTTATCCAGCTCTAAAATTGTTATTATTTTTGTTTTGTTTTATCTATAAAACTTTTCAGGTATTTGGACAGCTGGAGTGAGACCCACAGATGCTCAGCCTTGATCGCACCCTTGGGCCAACTGGACAGCTCTAGATTACTAACTCTGGGTCGAGTCCCTTGAGGTTCTGTGGCCTTGAATGCCACAAGGAGACAGGGTTTCTAGATGTTCCCAGTGAAGGGACACTGGCCCACTCAATCCTGTGGCTCTAGCAGGCCTTGCCCTTCTTTCTCATGCCCTCTGCCTTGCTAAAAATGGTTAGATTACATTTTTAAAGCTAGTCTCCAATGTCTATTCCCTCATTTGGCCACTCCCTTCTGCTGACTACCAAGGTCCAGCTATCAAAGTATTGAAGTCCAGCAATCAGAAGCTCCCTTGGGCTCACCTAACTAACATGCTCAATTAAATTAAACTCCACCTCCAAACACGGGGTTCCATTTTATGGTTATAAACCTCCATTCACCTTTCATCCAGAGGCGGTCCTTTTCCCGCCATGACAAATATCCTGTCCTGTCCTCTTTACTGCTGTATCCTAGCCCATGCTAACCCAGGCCTCCCCTTTTCTTCTGCTGAAAATGACACCTACAAGGTCATTTGCTGCTGTTTTTCTGCCTGAGTTGGAAAGCAGCCACTTTAACTTTTCTACTTAGTAAAGGATCTCTCTGGCAGGACAGGTATTTTGGTGTGGTTTGTGCCTAACCCAGGGCCCAGGAGTGTCTTGGTTAGGGTTTCTATGTGAAGAGACACCATAATCACGGCAACTCTTATAAAGGAAAACATTTAATTAGGTGGCTTATAGTTTTAGAGGTTTAGTCCATTGTCATCATAGTGGAACATGGCAGCTTGCAGGTGGTCATTCATGGTTCTGCAGTGGCAGCTGAGAGTACTAAGTCTCACACAGGCAACAGGAAGTGGTCTGAGACACTGGGTGTGGCTTGAGCATATATGAGACCTCAAAACCGGCTTCCACAGTTATACACTTCCTCTAACATGGCCACACCTACCCTGACAAAGCCACACCTCCTAATAGTGCCACTCCCTTTGGGGGCCATTTTCTTTCAAACCACCAAGGAGGAAGCCCCTGTTGTGAGGAAGAAGCCCCCCCTGCTCTGCAGGCAGGTGTCCCCTTCATCCAGTACAGCAGGGTTGAGCTCACGACAGCAACTCTGAAGCAGACTGCCTGCTCACTGAGGCCAGCGACTACCTTCCAGGGCCACACTTCAGAACGGAACAGAGTCACGGACACAGGGATGGGCTCTTGGAAGTGTTTTGATCTTCGTTTCTTTTAGAATCAAATGGAAAAAAAACCCCTTCAACTTTCAGTTTGAAGAGAATGTTGTTGCAGGTAATGTGTATTTATCTTTGTACATGTAAGTCATATGTGTGATTTTACAAATTTTGAGAGCAAGAAGGGCGCCCCATGGAGTTCACTGGGTGGCTGCTATCTGCTTTACTGCCAGCTCAGCCTGGTTCCCTGTCCAGACCTTCACAGAATGCATGCTAGAATGAGGGAAGGGCTCAACTAGGTCAAGAGGAATAAGAAGCCTGAGCACAGAGCACAGGGTGTGTGTGTGTGTGTGTGTGTGTGTGTGTGTGTGTGTGTGTGTGT
>LOJH01005868.1:704-18200 GCA_001685095.1 Ellobius talpinus | reverse complement strand
TGTGTGTGTGTGTGTGTGTGAGAGAGAGAGAGAGAGAGAGAGAGAGAGACTGAGTCTGTATGCATGTCGGGTGCATGCAGGTGCCATGGAAGGAGGTCAGATGAAGATGTTAGATCTCTTGCAACAGGAGTTACAGATGGTCGTTAGCTATCATGTGCGGTGGGACTAAACCCAGATCCCCTGGAGGAGCAGCCTAACATTTTTGCCTTTCAGAATTTAGGGTGGATAAGAAGGAAACTTCTAGAACCTGTGGGGCCCAGGGCAGCCTAGTCACACATAATGGGGCCCAGGCCGCACAGCTGTCATAGCAGGCAGCTCCTGGTTCCAGGAAAAGCCATAAACTTGTAACACCCAGGAACAGACCATCCCAGGGAAATTCCTAACATTCCAATCACTGTAGATAGGATCATCGCTTTTCATCTGGACACCCCTAGACAAATGTCAGCCAATCAGGGGTCCTGGACCTCAGAAGTTCCTCACCCCCACCTTTGCTACTATAAAAACCCAACCCCAACTGAGCTTGTGGCTCTCTGATTACTCCAGTACTTGGACACAGTGGGAGACCGAGTTTGCAAACTTGTATAAGAATAAAGGCTCTTTGCTTTTACATACAGGACTCGGTCTTCTAGTTTTTGGGGGAACTCTGTGATCTGGGCAAAACAGAACCAACAATTTATCCAGCACAAGAAAGACTTAGATCATAGCTAGTTTTGAAAGAGTCGAATGAGGGGCTGGAGTGTGGAACATGAGGAGACACTAACCTGTATCGAGAGGGAGCACCAGAGGGTGCCTCAGTGCCTGATGGGATCCCTGTTCTGCTTCTGCAACTCTGTGTGTCTATCCTGGTCCCGTGGTATTGGAGATGGCAGATTGCCATGTTTCTGCGGTTCTCCCAGCCTGCCCTGGGATGGAAGCAGAGAATGGATTTGTTAACTTGGTGAAATCCCTTCTCGTGGATGGGGTAATCTTCCTGAGAAAGCAGAGAGGATTCTGGTCTTTGGTTCATTTAAAAATTGTTGAAAGGCAAATCAAGCTGGCTATAGAGTCTCCTGGGATCCCAGAGGGTGTGACCTCAAATGGAGTGGAGGTGTGCTCTAAGATTCCGTGGTCAGCGCTTTCCAAGGGGTCCGGCCCAGGTGGCACCTGCTTCTTTTCAGCGGCCTAGTTAGGCAGTCTATAGGGTGAATGGTAGAAAGGCAGCCTGTGTCTTACTCCCCCAGTACAGAGGCCTTTCTTTACATGTTGGGAGCTCTTCATGCCTGTATTTAAGGCATGGAAGCCAGCATGCCTCATGGTTAAGCCTGCTGCCAGAAGGACTGGATAAAGGCCCTAACCATAGTACATGGAGTAGGGCTGGGTCTCTGTGGGTGGCAGAGCTGCAGCTGGGGAAGCCCCACACTTTCACAGTCCCGCCCTCTCTTCCTGTGGCAAACCTGGGAGGAAGGCTTTGTGCTCTGTTTCTAAGGGCTGCCGTGTGACCACACTGAACTGTTACTAAGGGCTGTTGTGTGACCATACCGAGCACAGTGTGCTAGAAACCTTCGCTTCTCAGCCCCCACTGTGCTCTGGAAGTGGTTCACTCGGGACTTGGGACCACGAAAGGTCACAGGACTTCTCCGTATATGACACTTCTTTTCATCAGTAACCACCCGCGGTACCATTGTCTGCCTAGGAATGGCCACTAGTGCCCAACTCTGGGAATCCAACAAACTATTCCTTTAACACTGCACGCAGCACTCCAAGACCCCATTTGTCACCCAGCAGGGTGTCCATCCATTCCACACCTGCTCCAAGGCTCACCTGCTCCTAGAGTAAGCAGAGGTACTCTCCTGCAGCTTGTCTTCTGAGGTCCCCCGAGTAAGGACCTGCCCTCTAGCCTAAGCCTCAGCTCCTGGGGTGCCAAAGCCCGGGTTGTGGCCCAGTAACTTTCTCCACTCCCTGAAGCCTGTAGCCCAGGCTGCTCCCTGGTAATGTAACAGAAGATGGGCAGCCACTTAATGTAGCAATCCTATGACAGCTCCACTCATCCTGCATTGACATGGCCGCTGGGGATCCAAATGGTCCTTGTGCTCCCATGGCCGGTACTTGATCAGCTGAACCATCTCCCCAGCCCCAAATTGCTCTTCTTCCTAGTGCCGATGGTTGATGGTTTAACGCTGCTTGGCCCAAGTCGCTGTTAACTAGGTGATGCCTTTGCGGGCAGGAGCGGCACATGATTCACACCCAAAAGCCCCAGAAAGGGCTGTTTTTTGAGTCTCTGAATCCAAGCCACCTGGTGTCTATAATTACCCCTCCTGGAGTCGGTCTGGAAACGCTTGCTGAGTGCTAAGTGGGTTGAGTGCAGTTTTGTTTACAATAGCAGCTCCTCTAGCAGCTCCTCTCCCATCCTGTGACAGTAGTCAAGACCTGGCCATGCACTTGACCTGAGATTGACCCAGCTTTGGGGAAAGCTGCCCTTGGACCCTTGGGAACCAGAGCCACCGCCTCCTCTTCTTCAGAGTCCTTCCCAGGACTTTGCTTTCATATCTGCCACCGCATCTGTGGGCCATGGGACTGCTTTCTCTCCCCGTTTGTGACTCCTCTTGTTCTTGGTGTATGTGTGGGGGGGGTCACATTAGAGACCTAAGGCCCTGAGAAGATTATTACTGAATGTCTATAAAGATCAAAGTCCAGTTCACCCCATTTCTATTTAAAATCTTAGAGGGGGCAGGGACTTGGGGACCCTGAGTGATTCTGAGTCAGAGGGCATAGGCTTCGAGACTGGCTTCAGTCACTTATATGCATGCACATGTATACATATGCATGTGTGATCATGTATGCATAAGGACACATGTCTTGTAGTGATATTTGTATTTTAATAAATAAAGCTTGCCTAAAGATCAGAGAGTAAAACAGTCCCACTGATCAGCCTTACAGACCAGGCAGTGGTGACACACACCTGTAATTCCAGTAGCCACACTAGTTTGCCATAGAAACCAGGCAGTAGTGGTGCACACCTTTAATCCCAGCCCCAGAGAGGAACATAAGATGGGAGGAGACAGCTCTCAGACACAGACACAATCTCATTCTGAGATTCCTGGAGGCAGGACCACCATTTCGGACTGAGGTAGAGGTAAGAGCCAGGAGCTGACTGTTTTGCTTTTCTGACCTCCAGACCCCAATTTCTGTCTCTGGGATTTTATTAATCATCATGCTACAATATCTGTTCACATATGGGGAAAGTATACATGTACCCCTCCTATGTATGTACATAGGCAAACACATGCACATATGTACATACATATGCATTTATGTATACACACATACACATGGTCACACTCAAGCACCTGTATAACTACATACATATCAATAAACCCTGAAGCTGGACCTGCCACAGTCACTGAGGGTCTGTGAGCTGACAGAACAGCTTTGGAAAGAATGCCTGAAGTGTGTTTTGTGGGTTGATAGTGGACACGGCTCTGACCAAGTGTGGGCGCTTTAACCAGCTTCTATGGAGTGGGAAGAGAAGCTGAGCATATTTTCGGCAGGCAGCTAGAACTAGCATAGGCAGAAGCGGTGTGGGACACTTTTCAAAAGAGCGTGGCTAAGGGTGGGGGTGGATCTCTGGGAAGTTTTAATTCACAGTTTTTGGTGGACAAGATTGTTGAAAGCTTTTCCTCATGCTTATTGTCCCTTTGTACCTCGTTTGGAGAGCTGCCTGTTCATGTCTTCACGTATCACACTCGATTAGAAACAATAACTAAAATGTAACAACCAACGCTGGCAAGGATGGAGGGAAAGGAAACCTTGACTCACTGCTGAGAGTGGAGAGTAGTCCAACCACGGTGGAAATCAGCATGGAGGTGTCTCAGGAAACTGAAGCTAGCCTTACTGTGTGAACCAGCTATGTCACGCCCGAGTGGATACCAAAGGACTCCTCGGACAACACACGGCACATCCATGTCTATTGCGGCATCGGTCACAATTTCCAGGTTACAGAGTCAGACTAGATGCCCATCAGCAGATGAACGGGTAAAGGAGATGCACACAATGGGGTTTCATTCAGCTGGGAAGTTGCATTGTTTATAGGAAAATGGACCAACCAGAGATCAGGGTATTCAGTGATAGTCAGACTCAGATAAACATCCCATTTTCTTTCATCTGTGAACCTGAGATTTGATGTGGATGCATAAAGTCACTTACATATACATGCATTCAGAGCAAAGCTGGCCAAATGAAGAGGCCTGTCTGGAGTGGGGAGAGATGGAGAGAGAGGTGGAAGAGGATGGATACAGTCGAGAAAGCAATAATTGTGTGTGGATGTCTTCATGAAACCCATTACTAAGTACAGTGAATCTGAGCCAATTGACAAAGGATAGTCACTGGGGAGCTGGTGGAGCCCAGTGGTGGAGCCTCTGCCTAGATGCAGGGGCCCCAGGTTCAACGCCCATGGCCGAAGCTAAACAAATAAACAAAGGAGGCAGGGTAGGTAAAGGGCAGTGAAGCAATTAGCAACCTCCAGGTGAGTGGACTGTGTAAGGGTGGCAGGTGCGTGGGAGAACAGTCTAGAACAAGATTCAGTAGGGCCAGAGACAATGGAGTGCATATTAGGATCTACAAGAGTTCCAGAAGAAACAGAAGGGAAGCTGCACACACTGGCATGCTTTTACAGCTTGCAGGAGTCTAAACTAGCTATTTTGCATTTATTTCCTCCTTGCCTCGATTCTTTGGGGTAAAATCCCATTGTGTCCATGTTAACAAGTATGCAAACAGCCTCAGAGAAGGGATATGAGTGACCTCGAGTAATCCTAGTACTTTTTATGGATCCAACAAACTTCAAACTCAGCTCACCCCAGTTCCAAGCTCCTCACTACCCTCTGCCCTGCTCCCCCCAAGAAGATAACAGAGCTAAAAAAAATCAGTTTAAGGAAATATTACTCTAACTGCACTAAAGACAGGCAGATTGGAGACTGGGGCTGAGGGTGGAAACACACAAGAAGGAGATGGATGTGCAAGCAGAACATGGAAAATCTCATCACAGCAGAAAACAAGGGAATTCTCCAAGTGGGTGTGAGCATTCAAGAATTCCTAGATCCCAAGGGCAGAGCAATTCAGGCATCCAGTAGGACAGTAATGGCAAGGGATGAAGACATGTCAAATGTGGAGAAACCCAAGCCTCAATAACATGGCTGCTTTGGAGAAGATGTGCTATAAGAAAAGAAAGGTCTAGGGAGATGGCCCAGTTGGTAAAGTGCCTGCCATGCAAGCATAAGTAGATAAGTTTGGACCATAGATAGGTGGATCCTGGGAAAAGATAGGTGGATCCCTGGAGCTCACTGTCTGGGCAGAAAATTAGTGTGTTCTGGATTCAATGAAGAGACCCTATCTCAAAGACTAAGGTTGAGAACGATAGCAGTCCATCTGCCAATCTCTGGCCTCCACATGCAGACATGTGCACCTGTAGGCACACACACACAAACGTACACACCCTACACACATAGGAGAATTTAAAAACAATGGCAAAGTGAAATTCACTCTACTTTGGTCTATGCAGCTCCTCATTTGGGAGTGATCCAGCAGCTCACCAAAGAAAGAATTAGTGAGATCATCGCCTTTTGCAGCCTCTACTGAGTGGATGGATCTGAATAACATTACAGATGCCTATAGACACCTCCCAAAGAGCCAACCAGATCTGATGTGTGGGGGCGTGGTGAGGTATCTGGGCATAGCTCAGTGGTAGAGCACTTGCCTAGCATAGCTCGGGGCCCGTGTTGGAGCCCCAGTATAGGGATCACAACAATACTGTTCCGATGGGAGGAACGTCACTGTGTTAGAAGTCTCTTGCCCAGACATGCTGTGGGAGCTCCTTCAGCCACTAGCCTTTGACAGTCACACTTAAACCAGATTCTTTAAGTTTACATATCCATTTCCAGGAAGTTCAAGGAATAAGTACGTATTAGGTGACATCTCGGGGATACAATCGGCAAATCCAGACGGCAGGGTCATTGCCTGGGTATTTGATAGTGTTCTGGATTGATGATTGTGGAAGGAATGATGTTGGTACCAGGGATATAGTCTAAAACCCTGATCTTTTGATATTATAACATAAAATAATTAATGGATAAAATGATACGATGTTTGGGGCACAAGCTAGGGAAACCGGGGTGGGGACATATGGACAAAACAAGACTGGCCATGGGTTTAAAATTGGGGAATTTAAGTGATAGAGGTTTATTAAATTGTTATTATCATTGTTATCATTATTTTGACTTTGGGTCTTGTTGCATATCCCAGGGTGGCCTCGAAATGACATTCCTCCTGACTCAACCTCCCTTCCTCTAGGGGATGTTTTAAAATGTGCAACTAATTGGATCTGGCTAGTACAGGCCTGTGATCTTAGCTGCTGTGGCAGAGAATGTCAAGTTCGTGGCTCATCCGGGCTACAGAGTGAACTGAAGGCCAGCTTAAGCAACTCAGTGAGAATGAGTGTGTCACTCGGTGGTGACATGTTTGCCTGACATGCATGAAGGCCGAGGTCCCGTCCCCAGTCATGACAAACCAAACCAAGCACAAATTAAAAGCCAATGCATGCATCAAGTTCCCTGCAGGGGAGCCAGAGAGGCAGCATGTGCAGGAGGCATTTTCAGAAGGCCCGGCTAATGAGTCAGCTTCAGTGAGATGGAGACTGAGCTCTTCAGTCCTCATCAGTGAGCTACCAGCAAAGTGGCCTGGTGTGACCCAGGTTTGCGCAGAGCCAGGTCCCGACGGCAGGGGAACTGCCCAAGGGAACTGAGATGTTCTCAGCCCAGCTGGGAAGACTGTCTGCTGATTCTTAATGATCCTCTCAGTGTTCTAATGTCACTTACTCTGTGACTCTTTCTGGATCCCCCCTGGGCAGAAGCAGTCATTTCTCCTCTGGGCTCTCCAGGGCCAGCACTGGCCTCCTTCCCTAACTATGGACTGAAATACACGGGTTGTCCTCAGCTTTTCCCTACTGTCACTGTGTCCCTCGGGCAGGCCCCACGCAGGAACTCCAGTCCCCCTCATGACAGGTTTATTCATTATGTAACTCATTCCCCTGACAAGACTCAGCCATAAGTTAAAGAAGAGTATGGACAGAGGGACATGTTGGATAGTCTTGGCCATCATGGGTGTAATGCTTATTATCGTCACCTAGGACCAGCTAAGGCCCCATCAGAATAGAGACCTGCTTCCATGGTCACCTGAGCTACTGGTTTCCAAATCTTCTTCTCAGAATCAAGGACATCAGGACTCAGGGCAGAGGAAGACTCTGAGAGCCCTTCCTATCAGGGAAGTTTATGGGTCTCTTGTAACCTGCCCTGGAAGTGAGCATCTCTCTTGACCCCTGGCTAGAACCAGACTCCCGCTTGGAACTGAGAGCTGAACTCACCCTGCATTGGGAGCCTGTGGGACAGTAGCTGCTGCAATGGAGCAAGTTCAGGCACGCCTAGTGCTGGGATGCAGGAGACCAGAGGTCCAGGTCCCTTTCAGGATCCCCTCTCTGCTTAGGTTTGGGGGTACTAGACTGTTTCCCATTCCGTCACAAGGTTGCTACTGAGACCAAGTAGACACCCTGGGAGTGGGTTGGTCACATCCCAGACAGTACAGTTCCACCCGATTTGTTCAGCCCCCTCTGTGGTCTCACCTGGACACGGTACTGCATTTACTTTGGAAATCAGCTTTCAGTGGGACAAGTGCAGACAGCATGCCGCTTCATGCTGGCTGCCTCATGAAACGGAGACATGGAACCAAAATGGGCTTTGCGGACATGAATTTCAGGACCCTAGCCACACCCCCTCTGCAGGGGGCCAGGGTCCATCAAAGACTGCTGCCGGCTGATGGGACAAGGAGGTGCTGGAGGGGAGGAGACTCTGTGCACTTGTCCTTCTGTTTAGGACATTCTAGTAATAAAAAATCAGGAGAAAAGAGTTGTTCTGAGTCAGGGATGCGTGGTATGAACCGGGGCCCATCTGCCTCTGCCCAGGCTACTGTGTGACATTACGCAGAGTTCACTCTCGGAAATAGATCCTGCCGAAGTCACTTGTAACTGTGCACGTTTGAGTATGTGCGTGCGTGTGTATGCGTGCGTGTGTATGTGTGCGCGCGCGAATGTATATGGAGGCAGAGGTTGGCATTGGGTGTCTTCTTCAGTTGTCCTCCACCTTAGTTTTTGATACAGGGTGTCTCAATAAAATCAGAAAGTCACTCGGTGGTCAAACCATCCAGAGCTACACACCTTGGAACTCTGTAACAGAGAGAAGAGCGGAATTGCTTGGCTGAGCCCCCTCCTTCTCGAAATCACAAGGCAATGAGTCATAGGCCCAGTGCAGTGTTGCCCATGGGTACAGCCTCTGGGGGCCTTGGGCCTTTGAAACCTTTGGACAACTAGAGTTCACCTCAAACTCCTGGAATCAAGTACAGCTTGATTCAGTTTAGCTCAGTTTCCCTCCGTCTCCAGGCTGGAGATGGAGCTACAAGGTCGTGTGGCTGTCAGGGCACAGAGCAGGCACAGCCCTGCTTCTGACAGCCTGTTCCAAGTTGTCTACACAGCACAGCAGGCCTTGCTTTCTCCTCCAGCGATTCGGAACTCCCGGGAGGGGATGTTGAGGGATTTATCTTCAATGCCAGTTGTTCACAGGTGCCACCGAAAGTCTCTGAGAGAACCGAACTGATCCATGGGAGAGTGAACCCCTGGAGGCCCTGAATATTAGGAGGGATCAGGTGTTCCACCCATGTCATGGAGTTGTATGCTCACTGAGGAAAAAATGGCACATCTGAATCCAGATACTTAATAATAAATAAATAAGGAACCTAACTCATCCAGGGTTTTGAATGTGCCCAGTCTCTAGACAGCTGAGGACAGCTGGCTGTGGCTGAACAAGCTGAGGAAGTGGACTGGAGGCGTGTGTAGCTATTATTTCAGAAGGCAGCCTGACAGTCCACCCCCTGTAGGTATCAAATACGACCAGCTAGCCAGTTTTCCTCTAAAATCATGGTGGCAGCTGGCTCACAGGGAATTTTTTGAGATCCTCATTGGGCCTGAATGTGGGTGCCATATGTAAAATCATCCTTGGTTAAAAAAGTACCCACTTATTAAAAAAATTATTTTATTATTTTATGTACATGGGTAGTTTACCTATAGGTATGTCTGTTCATCATAACAGTGCCAGAAAAGGGTATCCAGGTATCCCCCAGAACTGGAGTTACAGACAGTTGTAAGCCTCATCATGGGTGCTGGGATTTGAACCCAGGTCATCTGGAAGAACAACCAGTGTTCTTAGCTGTTGAGCCATGGCTTTTAACCCCAGTACCTATCTCTGAAGTGCTCAGTTTAACTATCAAGTACTCTTGCAGTTGTCATGGAAGATGGAGATACTAGGCTACCCCCATCCCCCGTCCCATCCTGCCAGTGGTCTCAAGCTAGCCACTAGCCTCTCTGCTGCTCACTTTCCTCTAAGGTGGGAGTCATAGCAGTGCCAGGATTACTGGGCCTCCCTATGTCGGCCGAAGTCCTTCACGGTGGATGGCACAGTGCCTCACACAGAGGCTGCCGTTTGCCATTCGAACCCTCATCTACAGTCTTACATATGTGTGAACCAGGGTCTTCCCTATGAGATGAGTAGTGTGTCGGGGGTCCTTAGTGGTTAGGAAGACCTCTCTGAGAGCAGCTCTTTCTGGAGATGTCCCATCCTCTTGAAGGTTCTGTGATGGAGGAGATTTAGAGGGATCGCCAGGCCCCAGAGAGGGGTCCCCCACTAAGAATGTCAAAGGCAGCTCTGAGCAATATCTGGGGACTGGAAGGCAGTCTAGGCTGAATGACCACCTTGGAACCAGTTGGGGGCAGTTTGCCTTCCTCGTGCAAGGTGCTGGGCATTCCCTCTCTCCTCATCTGTGATGATTCCATTTGGTGCTAACATCATTCCTCTGTGGAAGATGTTCTAGTTCGTGCACATCTGGACATTCCTGCTTCCTTGATTATGCCAGGAACCCTCAGATCTAGTCACTTCCCATGATTAAACCTCACCTTTTCAAGGTGATCAGAACTCTAAGCAAGGAAACTGGATGGCAGGCAGTGGGCAAGAAGGGGGTCTTCCTTTTTGCCATGGTCTCTGGAGCAGCCCCAAAAGAAACATCAGTGGAGTCCAAATTTCCAAAGGTTTCTGAACCCAGAACTTTCGTAGTTGCCAGCAGCTGCAGATGTCTGTTAGAACTGAATCCCAAAAGCATCATTGCTTGCCATTTCTGGCAGACCTTGCCCTTTATTTGTCTTGTCCCTGTCGAAGGCCTCACAATTCCCAGAGGAAGGATGCTCGAGTGTTCTGACACCTGTGGCCTGTGTGGCCCAAGTTAGCTAGGCTGCCTCAGTGGGTTCCACTTTTCCTGGCAAGCAGACTCCACAGCTTCTAGAAGGTTCTTCTGACTCAGAAGATCTCACGTGCTCTTGTCTGTGGACAGATTAGCAGTGGAACCTTTGGGGGTGGCAGACTTCAGAAGCCTGGTCTTATGTCCCTGTGGTTCATGGGCACATGGTCATTCTGTTTATAAACACAGCCCAGTGTGTCCATTTTTTATGCTCTAGATCTCCTCTAGTCAAAGGAAAGTTCTTCCCAAACACTAAAAACTTCAGTGGTTTTACCAGTGACCTTCTCCTCCTGTGCCTCTCCGGTGGAGTCCTAGAAGGACATTTTCCCTCCTTCGCTTGCTCATGGCCCATTAGTGGCAAGAACTGTTCCATTATCTTAGCCCTGATTGAGCTCACTAGCTGGAAAGAGAAGGGCCCGTGGGGGCAATTTAATTTCTAATTCAATGGCCCAGTTATTCTAGTGGACTTTAGTCTAGACCCCAGAGTCCACAGAGGTGGGTGTACCATGATAATCAGAGGTACCTGTTCTGGTGTGGAAGACGACCAGAGGCAGGGAGGGAGGAGGAGCTGGAGGAATAGGGGACACCGGGTGGAGGAGCCCCACTTCTCCATCAGTAAAGCAGAGACTGCTGTTTTCGCTCCTGCTGACCTGGGCTCAGCCACAGTTCCTGCGTGCTTTGTGGTCTGCGGCTTCAGGGGCTTAATCAGACTCCCCCAGCTTTTAGACCTAATTCAAAATGTTCTGCAGGAAAAGTTTGGTTTGCCCCTGGGTAGCACAGTGGCCTACTTGCACATGGTAATAGGGACTTAGGTCTGCTGCTGCAGGTACCAGATAGCCGAGAGGCATGTCTTAGGACAACGCTTATATAAAACAACAGGCCTGAGCAAACGAGTCTTGCCTAACACATTTCTCATTACTCCTTTCTTCACTCCTGTACTAATTTATCTCTTCCACCTATACACACACCCCTTCCATAGGTTTCCACTAAAGGCTCTGAATTTGTAAATACAGAACTAGCCTGATGGTCTCCCAAGGTCAAAGAACCTGCTCACCTGGCCCTCTCTTTCCCATTCTGTTCTTTTCCATCTTCATTAAGATGTATTCAGATGTTTTCCAGTCACAGCTGGGCTGCAACGCTCTGCTTGACCTTCCTGCTCACCCTGTATCACTGTCTTTCAGCCGTGGTCTTTACGCACACTGAGCTCCTCTGAGCAGACACAGCCCTTTTCTGCCCCGGACTTTGCATTTGTGTCTTCTACTGGGAACAGCATTTGTTTTCCTGGCTCCTTTCATAGCCGGTTCTGTCTTTGGGTTTGGCATAAACTCTTCCATATCAGAGAAGCCCACTGTGTCATTTCGGGTCTACAGAGAACACAGCCAGTAATGTACACATCTACCTACTTATATCTATATTGTCCCTCTACCGATGAAATGTAGATTTATCCATTAACCCAGGTGACATTAGGCAAGGATATAATGTATGTTACCCTGTGACTCCCATTCCCTGCTACCAGCTCCTTCCCCCCCTCTTCTGTTGGTCCCTTTGATTCCCTTAGATAATTTCTACCTGCTACTTTTGTGCTATCTGGACATATACAATCTCATGTAGCAGTATACAATTGGGGAATATTCGTGTGCGCGTGCGCGCACACGCGCGCATTTTCTTTTCTGTTTCTCTCTTGTTGAACACCTGGGTTGGCTCTGTGACTTAGCTGTTGGGATTAGTGCCGCAGTGAACCCTGGTGTGCAAATACCTCTGTGATGTGTTGATTCGGAGGCCTCCAGGTAAATACTGAAGGTTGATTTACATTTGTTCAAAACTGCTTGGCAAATAATGTGCTTGGTGAAGGCAGGATAATGAAGGAAAGCGTGGTAGTGAAGAACCTCCTCCCTCCTCTCCAACACACACACCATAAACACACATGGTTGGGTGGAGATGGTTCCTTCTCAGGATTCCATGTCACTGAAGACATTGCCTTCCCTGAAGGCATGTCCGTGGAGGTCAAACTCCTGCTGAGTCCATTTTCTGCCTTTCTCAGCTTAATTATCACCCATATTAATTTAAAAAAAATCTCTTCTGTGTGGTGGTTAATGATGGTCAGTGTGATGGGATTTCAACTCACAGAGGTGTAGATCCAACCCTGTGTATGTGTATGTATGTGTGTATGTATGTGTGTGTGTCTGTGCGTGCACACACGTGCCTGTGTCTAGGCCAGAAGTCAGTGTAGAGTGTCTTCCCCATCACTTCCCACTTTACCTTTTGAGGTAGTGTTTCTCACTGAACTTAAAGCAGTCTGTTGGTTGCGCTGGCTGCCCATAAATCTGACAGATCCTCAGTCTCTATCTCCACAGCACTAGATCATAACAGATGCTGCCACACATGGGTGCTGGGGATTTGAACTCAGGTCCTCATGCTTGTGTGCCAAGCACTTTGCTGACTGAATCATCTCTCCAGGCCTGTGAGTGCATTTCCGGAGACAATTAGTTTATATGGAAAGACCCGCTCTGAGGTAAATGGCATTACCTCATGGCCTGGCAGTCTAGACACAACAAGGGGGCAGTAGAAAGCCCAATACCAACAGCTTCTCGTTGTGTTTCCTGGTCCCTGGTTAAACATACAGCGAGTTATTCTCATGTCTTCTCCGCTCAGAAGGGCCCAATTACATCTTCCCTCCTTATGTCAGCTGTTTTATCATAGCCATATAAAATAATGCACTTTGGGGTGCTTATGCTCCCCAGCTTTGGGGACTCCTTTCTCCTCTGAGTCCTTGCTTTCTTTCCACAACTTTTCTTCTAACAGAGTTAGATTAATACCTAAGAGAGTTTATGGGATAAACTGTACCTTTCCAGAATTCATATGTTGAAGTTCTAATCCCCCATACCTTAGATATAGTTGCATTTGAAGACAGACTCTCAAAGAATGTGATTGAGTTACTATAAAAAGTTAAAAATAAATTATAAAGTAGGTCATTAGGTATGGGACCATGCCCTGACTGGTGTCCTTACATGGAGATTAGAACACAGACATACCAAGGGGACCATGCAAGGATCTGAGAAGATGATATGTATAGGCCAAGGAGAAGGATCCTCAACCTCACTGACACCTTGACCAGGGATTTCCAGCCTCCAGAAGACAGAGGAAATATACATTGTTTAAGGAAACCCTAATGCATATGCTTTCAGATCTGTTTAAATTCTAGCTGCCAAGGAAACCTTCTTTGATTCCCTGTTCCCTACACACAGTCCATTCTTTCCATGGTCTTGGCTTACCAGGCAGCATTTCTCCAGCGTGTTCTTCTAAGTCTGAGGTTCTTGTGAAAGTGGAATCTTGAATTTGTGGTTTAAGGTTGTACTTCTGGTGTCTTGAACCTGGCCTGGTAGTTGGAAGAACTGGTTGTGCGTCCAACAGAATAAGCAAGTGCGCACATCTGAAAACTATGCAGGAGGGTCCCCTGAGCTAGAGGACCCTGTGAGGATCCCTCACTGCAGAAGCCAACTGCCGCCGTAGGGCATATGTTGGGCAATAGGACCCTAACTCCTCCATATTACATTCTTTGCACTATGCATTGTTTGGGCATAAGTGGAAGGCAGAATTTTAAAGATGACTGAAGGGAATGGAATTGTGGATTCTGTGAAGTGACTCTCTGGGAAAGAAGAGGTAAGGTGTTAATGGAGGTGGGGTCTGGAGAGACAAGAAGTTAGGTCATTGCAAGGATAGTCATCTTCACCCCCAGCTCATGTCCCCAGAGTCTTTGTGGGAACTGAGGATCTGACAGGCTGCTCTTGTCTGGTAGCTACTAAATAAGGAAAAGATGAAGGAGGACTGCAGAGGCTGCCACAGGTATCTCAGGGGAAGTCTACTGAGACCAGATTTTCCCGTCACGTTTATCCTTTCATGCGGAGGACAAAGGAAACACCACACTTCCTTGGAATAGGAAGAGAAACTCTTCAGTCCTCCTCAGCCTCCTCCCACACTGTCTTGGCATCTGCAAGTTTCCTTTATTTCATTATGAATTTTCATGTTTCATTGCCTGTATGTTGATATGTTGTATGCATCATTGTGCATATGAACTAGCTCCTGTTCATATGTATCCTGTTGCCCTCTCTTGATGCTCAGCTCTTCATGTTCTTGATCCCCTCCATCCCCTCTTAAGTCTCCCTTCTATTCTCATATATACATGCTTACATACATACATACGTACATACATATGAGAGAGAGAGAGAGAGAGAGAGAGAGAGAGAAAATATGACACCCTCTTTCAGTTAGGCTGGTTTGAGCTGACCTCTCCTGAATGGGACCAAACTCAGTTGCAACCCTCCCCTCTCCTTTCCTCCCCCTTTCTCTCCCTCTCACCGTTTGCCAGTTCCTTCCTTTTCCTGCCATTCCTTTCCAGACTGAAGCGCCCTGTGCTAGGACAGAGAGTCCTAGGCTACAGACAGTGGTGGCCAGAGTTGGGCTTCTTCTAGAGCTCTGGCATTTGCTTCCAGGAAAGCCTCCTCCACACATCTGGCCTGGTCTTCCTAGTTTCCTGGAAGGCCTCTCCCTAACCCAACTCAGCTTTCTCAAGCACATCAATGCACTAGTCTTGTGTTCCCAATTAATACCATTGCCCTCACAACGGAACCAAGCAAGGACTTGCTTTTAGCCACAGAGCCATGCATTGCCATCGACATTTTCACAGGTGAGACTTTCCCCCAACAGATACTAAAAGAGATGCTCGGTCCCCCGGAAGGTTCCATTGTCCTCACCAGGTCCAAGAGACCCAGCATTCATGTGCATACCCACATTACACAGAGAATCGAGTCGCAGTGGTGCAGTGTTAATGGAAGAGGGAGAGCATGCAGCCCTTTAAAACGCTTTGTTTGATCCGAATTTCTCAGTCCTGTGCTTCGTGTTTGTTAATCCTGCTGGAAGAGAGATGCTACAGTAATGGCGAAAGGCATGCTGAGTTTAGCCTCGCTTTATTGAAATGTTTTTTTTAGGGGTTTAATTTGAACAGCGGCATCAGTTGGCCTCGCTTTAATTACAGTCTCCATTTCTATTGCTAGTTGTATCAAGCTCAGGAGAGTCATCATGGGGGTGCAGGGAGGGCGGGGGACAGGCAGGGGAAGTCTTTCTCAGATGATTTCCATCGCTTTTAAAGATATGGATGTGTTTTCTATTTTTCTTCTTCTTTTTAATGAGCCTACATTTAACATACAGGGCAAGCAGCTGGGTTTCCAGAGCAGAGCTTGGAGTGAAATCCATCCTGTGTGTGTGCTTTTCCCCGATGACAAACTTCCTCTGGTCTCTGTTGTTTGTTCTCCTGCCCTTCCCATGCCCGCTGCTGGCCTGCTGAGTTAGGAGAATCAAAGTGCCACACAAATGGAACAATCAGGGGTGTAAGCAGCTGATGGCTTCAGCTGGTCACAGAGCTGTGTGCTGTTGGATTCTACCAATTGTTCCCAGTGTGCTGTGTCCCACTGGTCACATGTCTCTCTGTCTAGCCCTGTGCTTGGGATGATCAGCTTCCAGGGATATTAGGATTCATCCACTGGATAGCCACCATCCCTTACCCTCTGTTCCCAGCAATTGGAACAGCCTCTATTTTTACCTAGTACCAACTTTTGAACAATTTAATCTGTCCCTTTGGACATAATGCCGGTATGCAGAGGACCACAGACTTTGTTGGGAGAAAGACACAGAGGATTACAGCAAGCTACTTTCAGATCTGCTTGAGATGTTTTACCTCTCTGTCATGATTCCCAGGGCTGTTTCTGTGTTCCCCTGTCCCCAGGAAGTACCCGACCCGGCTGTCTTGTCCTCTCCTCTTTCAGGTAGAGCAAAATGCTTCCCCAGTGTCTCCTTTCATAAAAACCTCACCAGACCTCCATGCGGGGCCCAGGAAAACAAAGGCTGTTGGGTTCAGGAGACTGGCTTTTTGTAAAAGGCAGTTTCATGATCTTCTTTTGTATATTGCTGTACTTACGTTACTTATCATGACTGATAGATCACACTCGTTCTTACGCTTGCTGTGGTGGTGCATACTTGCCATCCTAGAACTTGGAAGGCAGCCAGGTGGCGGTGGTGGCGCACGCCTTTAAACCCAGCCCTTGGGAGGCAGAGGCAGGGGGAATCTCTGAGTTCAAGGCTAGCCTGGTCTAAAGAGTGAGTTCCAGGACAGTCAGGGATACTGAGAGAAACACTATCTTGGATCAAAAGTGTAGAACTTGGGGGTCTTAAGAGAGATAGGTCAGTCTGGACTACGTGGTAAGATACTGTCTCTGAAAAGACTAAGGACCGAGGCTGTGTCTCGGTAGGAGATTTGCCTGCCTAGCATGTACAATTCCTGGGTTCCATGTGAACACAGACACAAATTTCTTCAAAAGAGGTTTCTCTGCAGAAGAGAAATAACTGAATAACATTTTGTTCTTCATTATTGAGTTTTTAATTGGTGGTTGTAAATGTCATGTCACATTTAACATCTATTTAATATCCTTTCCCTTTGGGTATCTATATTATATTGGCCACTAATTATTTCCGCAAATTTCTCTCATCCTTCTCTGGATACTGAACCCTGGTGAGGAAAGCTGGTTGAGCACAAAGGTCCTTGGGAGGAAATAAGATGTGTTTCTGGCTCCCATCCAGGCTCTATTCCACCTGCCTCCCACATAGCTTCAAAGTTTGCCCAGTGCTCTCTAGAAATAGGCCACATTGCTCAACTCAATGCGTAAAACTTCCCAGGATGGCATCCCTTGAGTTTCAATATTTTACTTTTTTCCATTTCTTTGCCTATTAGCCAAGCCAGGCATTAACTCGTCCCAAAGGTTCCCTTATAGTGTCATTAGTGGAGTGGCCTTTGATCTAAATCCTTACATTGTTGGCTTCTAGAGGTCTCTGGGGACTCGGGAGGTCATAACTGGAGAATCTCCCTTTCTCAGGTCCCCATTGCACCTGTGGAGGCACCGTTTCTGTTTCTTCAGCACAACCCTCACAGACTGGGAAAGTTACTTCAGCTCACTGTTCTGGTCCAAGGTAGGTACTACTTCTCTTGTCTCTTGTTGGCAGAGCCCCGAGATCTCTTGGAGCACCCACTGGTGAAAAGGAAATTCTCTCTCTCTCTCTCTCTCTCTCTCTCTCTCTCTCTCTCTC
>LOJH01005867.1:12993-34289 GCA_001685095.1 Ellobius talpinus | reverse complement strand
AGAGATCCTCCTGCCTCTGCCTCCCAAGTGCTGGGATTAAAGGTGTGTACCACCGCCACCCTTTACTTTCACGCCTTTTGACTAGTTGTGGTTTTCTGTAATGATCTCCTTCTGTTGCAAAGAGACGTTTCTTTGATGAGCGGTGAGAGCTGCACTTACCTGTGGGTGTGAGGATATGTTTTAGAATGCAGTTGAGAATTAGGCTGGCTTTGCAGAGCGGCTGTGGTGGGTTCTTCTCTAAGATCCATGGCCTCACTAGTCTCAGGTAGCTGGCTCGGTTTCAAGTACCAGGCATGATTTCTTTCCTATTGAGTGGACTTTAAGTTCAATTACAGAGCTGTTCATTACTGCTGAGCTATGAGTGCCTCTATTGTATCCTTAGGGCTATCATGTCTTGCTGGTCACCATTGTGCTTCATAGGTGTTACAGCCAGGTGGGACTTATCAGTTGCTCCCCTCCTTGGGGATAGCACTCCCCCCATATTACCCATTTCAAATCTCTTGTATCCTGCTATTCTGCTCTCTGGTGTCCCTGCCCCATGGTCCCCCCTTTACCTTCTCGTTTCTGTGGTTACTTAGCATACCTGCCTTCTCCATGTGTGCTGTGGATCCACACCCTGGTTCTCATGCTTGTACCGTAGATGTTTTACTCACCGAGCCCTCTCCCTGGTTTAGAATGCTGCAGACTTTAAAAATGTATTGTGTCCATCCCTGTTGCTGGCCTACAGACCCAGCTCTGTCCCAGCAGGAAGGGAGGGAGGACAGTGGGTTGGGTAGAAGTGGGCAGAGCAGAAAGGCAAGGAAGGCTTGGTGTTTGGCTACACACAGAGCGTGGGAGGAAGCATTTGGCTTCTGGCTGTGGGCAGAAGGTTGAACACTGGTTGGACTTCAGGTCAGCCTGAGCCTGGCAAAGGAGAAACCATTTTTTTCATCTCAAGCCAAGTGAGTCTGACAGACTTTCCTGAGTCCACAATACTGCCAGAAGCCGGCCAGCCCACGGGGTGCTGAAGGCTGGATAGGTATGGAGATCTGGGGATCTGAAGGAACCCGTAAGTGGGAATCCCTGGCACTCAGTCCCCTTCCTTTCTCCATGAGGGTTCAGTCCTGCTCTGGTCCCCACCCGTTCCTCTCCCCATTGGATCAAACTCCAGAGGTCAATGGCAGAAAGGAGGGGGTAAAACGAAATGATGATGACTTTGGTTTTTTTCCCCCTTCTTTTGTCAGAGCCTGGGGAAGGTGGTTGCTTTGCTTCCTGGACCTCAGTGGCGAATTCTCTGCCAGACAATCATCGTGGTGCTTTCATTGCTTTCTGATGCTCCTCTAACTGCGCAGGGTCGGCTATTAAATGGTCATCAAACCTCAGCCTCTATCCCATCAATAGTCATAAAGTTGGGGAGATAAAAGCCATCAGTTTTCCATTATAGCTGAAAGCAATACTGTGGATGGCTATTTTCTGAGTGCTGCAGATAGATGTATTTTAACTAGAGCGCAGTTTCCAGTGGGCCCAGCTCAGCTGTGGGCCCTGCTGGACCTGGGATAACCTGCCAGGTGCAGAAAAGGCAGGCATAGCCCGGCTGTTTATCCATTAGTCCCCTCTCCTTGGAGATTCAGATGGGCAGAACATCAGGGGTGTGGCTCTGGGTGGATGCTCCCGGGGTGGCACTACGAACTCCCAGTCTCCATGTTAATGAGATGCAATGGGTAGATGCAGCAAGTCGTGATAATGCCCAACCTGATGAAGAGCAGTCCCACCCCTCTCAGGATCCTGGGCTTCTGAGAGGCCAGAGGAAGCTAGGCTGCAGCACCTGCTTACCTGTGGGGAACCTGATGGAACAGGCATAGCTTAAAGGCTGTGCCCAGTTGGACACAGAATGGTCCAGTGTGAGAAAACTGGCACCTGGGGTGGGGGTATCACTGCTCTTGCAGGATCCATGGTGTCTATAACATCTCAGACAAGCAAGCCGTCTGGAAATGGATTTTACAATCACATAGTCTGGCAGTGAGCAACCATTGGCCATGCTTGTAGAATGAATTGCACCCCCTTGCATCCTCCCATTCCCTAATCCCAGGACCTTCAATGCAAGTTCCAGAAGACTCTGGGTTCTGGCAACCCTGGCCCTCATGCCTACTGCTTTCTATTTTCCCTAAATATGTAACTCACCACCCTTTTCCTGTCTCTAGGCTCTTGCAGGGGCAGGGCCCTTGTCTGGAAGTCCCGCTGGCTCTCCGGGAAGTGCCTAATCATATTAGAGGTCTTTTGTGGTCACCCCCCTTTGCTGTGCCTCTGTCTTTTCCAGGAAGTTGCCTTCTCTCTTTCCTGCACTGGTGTAGTGATGAGCTCCAGTCCCATCAGAGCTATTCTTAGAGACATCACAGTTGTTGAACATATGGACTTCTCTTTGCAATGCTCTTGGGTCAGCTCGTGTTTCATGGTGTTTGTGATTCTGCTGCAGCAGGCTCACTCTTGTGCCTGGCTGTAGGGATCCAGTTTCATAGGCTGAAGCTTTGGGTCTGGGGCCTTCAGTAATCTCCTAGATGGGGCAGGGGCAGACGTCAGTTTGGGCTTCTGCTCCTCCTGCAGCCTCAAGGGGCTGTGGGTTTCTTCTGTGGACCTGGCAGCACTTGTTAAATGCTCTGCTCTGGATACATTTATATGCACCATGGTTGTAACGTCTACTGGCATCAAATTTGCCTAGGGATATTTCCTTCCTCCTCTCCTCTCCCCCAGGTAGTTCCCTCAGGACCACAGGTTCCCTGTGAACTAGCGCCCTTTATCTGTATCCTAGGGAGCTGGGACTCAGGACAGTCCAACCTTGAGCTTCCTATCCCAAATTGATGACCAGTCCACTTAGCAAGCTCAAGTATCTCTAGCTTTTGACTGGTCATCTCAAGGCCTTTGAAAATGATCCTCTGTTTTGGCATGAGGGACACACAGGTTTTCCAGTCTCAAAGTCTTACCCGTTTCCTGGAATGGCTATGTGATGGGAGGAAGAAAGGAAAATTCTTAATGTTTTTCAACGTTCCTCCATCTGCTGAGCCCTTAGGAGGGGAAGGTTCAGCTGTCTTCTACCATGTCATCCACTCACATGTGACTCTCCTCTTGGTGACACTGTGAGCTCTGGACTGGGTGGCATGGTGACCAGCTCATTAACCCCAGCATCTGGCCCATGTTCTGGTGTGGAGTGCAGTGAACACCTATGGAGTTCTTGAGTGGTCTGTCTCCTGAATTAGAGATTGTAGCAGCTGCCCTAACCTTTTCCCAATGACACAGGATCAGCCCGGGTGACCAGGTAAAGTGTGCAGATGGCAAGCAATGTTTTCAGATGCATCTGACGTCTATAGAGCGGTTCCCCCATACTCCAGATATCCCTGGAGCTGCAGCTGCTGGACCACTGGTGTTTTTCTGTTGATTTCTGTCCTCTTTATGTTTGCTGCTGTTTCCGCTGAAGGTTCTGTCACCTCCTGTGCTCTTCGTTCTGTCACCTTTCCCCTTTGCACATTTTCTGAAGAACAGAGAACCAGATGACGGAGACCGTGGGAATTACATATGCACTGGGGGCCTGAGGATTTAAGTGGAGAAAGAACCAATTTTCTTAGGAGCAAAAGATCTCTTTTAGTGGACAAACTTTATCTTGCCTATCTCGGCGACTTCCTGTTCTTGGAAGGCTGCCAGACGAGTGACCTACAAATGTGCTCTTCCAGTAGAGCCTTTTAGATTAAAAAACATATTTTAAGATGACTTTGGAAAAGGGGCTAGAGAGCTCCCTGAAAGGCTTGTGGGAGGGAAGTAGACTTGTCTATTGAGATGGATCAGGTTAGTAGACCAGGTTAGTAGACCCCTCAGGTTCTGCCCTGTCTCTACAGAATGACATTGTCCTCAGTGTCCCATGATGGCCAGTACTGGGGCAATTTACTCTGTCCTTTTCTCACCCTTGTTGGGCCCAGACATCAGAGTGAGGATGGTTTTGGTCTCATTGTGTGGAACAGTGGTACAGATCAGCATAGATCAGTGATTGCAAGAATGGGATTGCCTTGCAAATGATGCTTGGGCTGTTGGTGATGGTGTCAATAACAACCATTGTACCCAAGGGTACCATGGGGCCAGGTAGAGATGCTGCATCATGACAGAAGCACAGGTTGAGTGAGGGCTGGAAACAATAGAAGGGAAGAGACTGGGTCAGAACTTCTGGGTCCTGCCTGAGCCTAAACCTGTCCATCTCAAGCATTAAAATCTTAAAATAAACTTTATTATAAAAATTCAAAATGAGTAAAAACATCACACATGAAAATTAATCAGACTCAAAGTCTATGCAACTCAATGAACTTCTATACATTTAGAATAGGCATTCTGAACAGAGCTTGTGGAGGGTCATGTTAAATTTTACACTTTTAGTGTTAAATATATTTTATGCACTCATCCTCTACCCACAACAAAAAAAAACATGTGACAGAATTAGAATAAGAAAAACAAACAACTTATACCCCCTCTTGTAACTTGTGCCCATTAACATTAGTCTTTCCCCCTTGCCTTGTTTTTAGCCTTTTCCGGTCTGTTTTCTTCATGTTATGTTGTACCCACACACACTTTTGTTTAGATACTTAATGTTATTGGCTAGATTTTGTGTATGAGAGAGAACATGCAGTTTTTTTTGTTCTGAGACCATACGACCTCACAACATAATATATTCTAAGCCCATCCATTTTCCTGTGATTTTTAAAACCTCATTTTTCTTTAGAGCTGAGTAGTGTTCCATTTTATATGCATATACCAAATTTTCACTCTCCGCTTATCTGTTGATGGACACCTAAGTTGAATGTCTTGAGAATGAACACATACACCCTCTCAGCCTTTGTTTAACAGCAAAGAGTTAGAATCAGATAATTCCATCCCAAATTCTGTGCCTCCTGAACGAAGATGTACCTTATTTCTGGAATTTGGGAGCGGGAGTGAGGGAGCATTGAATCTATATTGCTTGTTCTGTTTCACTGCTGTGACTAATACCTGGCCCAAAACAACTTATGGGAAGAAGGTAGATTTTGGCTCGTGACTCAGAGGAGTGGTGCTTACCATCGTGGAAGAGCATGGTGGGGCCCATGGAGCTCCTCACATCATGGTGGATCAGGGAGGGGAGTGAAGGAAATGTGGGTGTTGAGCTGATTTTCTCCTTCTGCTTTTACATCTGTCTGGAAGCCCATATCATGAGATGATGCCACCTACCTTCAGTTGGGTCTTCCTTCCTCCGTTAAATCCAGAGATGTGTCTCTGTACTGGCTGGTTTTGTGTGTCAGCTTGATACAAGCTGGAGTCATCAGAGAGGAAGCAGCCTCAATTGAGGAAATGCCTCCATGAGATTCAGCTGTAAGGAATTTTCTTAGTTAGTGATCAGTGGGGGAAGGGCCCATGCTATGGTAGGTGATACCGTCCCTGGGCTGGTGGTCCTGGGTTCTATAAGAAAGCAGGCTGAGCAAACCAAGCCAGTAAGCAATACTCCTCCACGGCCTCTGCATCAGCCTCTGCATCAGCTTTTACCTCCAGGTTCCTGCCATGTTTCAGGTCCTGTCCTGATCTCCTTCAGTGATGAACAGTGCTGTGGAAGTGTAAGCCAAATAAACCCTTCCCTCCCCAACTTGCTTTTTGGTCACGGTGTTTCATCACAGCAATAGAAACCCTAACGAAGACAGTCTCCTAGGTGGTTCTCAATCAAGTCAAGTGGACAATGAAGATGGATGGTTAATTATCACAGGATGCAACGAGAATCATGGGTTTAGCCTTAAGTAATAACATTTATTATCTTTTTCTATCTGTCAAGGTGGAAAAGAGAGGACTTTTGCATTTTGCTACCATTCTGCATGCATGCAACTCTGGAAGTTTGTATGGGACTGTCCACATAGTTGTGCTTGTATGTTTGAGAGAACTACGCCTGTGTGCCACCAAGGGAGATATGGACTTGGGTTCAGTGCTTCAGGGGACAAAGCCTTCATACTTAGCTCTAAGCAAACTCTTGCCCTTACTCTTCACTCACTCAAGTGCAGAGAAGAACTGGAAAGGAGACCTTGGTTTGGCTGCTTCCAGAAGAGTCTGGACATAGCTTCTCATTTCTGGGGTGAGGGACTGGGCTAAATGGTTCTGTATGTCTCTCCTTATGCGGTGAACCCAAGGAAACCCCTTTATAGTCCTTCTTTCTTGGGACTGGGGAGCATCTGCAGCTTCTCCTCTTCTTTGGATTTCCTGGGGTAGCTTAGCATGACAGGTATCCTTTCTAGGGTGTCCTGGGTTCCGTATCTCTGAGTTCATTTAATTTTCCTTATCTAAGTATTGGGGCCACCTTCCGAGTAAGCCCAGAAACACAGGACCTGGCAGGTTAGGGAGGGATGTGGCCCTAAGGATTTGGGGCTGGAATATCACAGAGAGTTTTCTGGTGACTCCACCTATGTCCATGAAACTCACTGTGAGTACATTTTCCTGAGCGATCTGGAGTGTGGAGTTCATGAGAGAGGTTATCGGTGCAAGGGTGTCTGTAGACTGGCCAGTGTGTCTTCCCAAAGTGTCTATGAACTGTAGGTGCTACCTGTAAGGAAATGGCCATGTCTTTAATAATCACAGTCATTTGTTGCTAAATGGTGGGGATACACCTGAACACTGTGTCACTAGGCAGTTTTGTTGTCATGTGAACGTCTTGGAGCACACTCATGCAAACAAGGATGCTATGATGTCACTTGTGGAACCTTGTTGCTCTCCAGTGTTGACTCAAACATTGTTATATAACGCACTTCTATATGGTAGTCTCGATACTCTGTGGTTGTAGAAAGAGAATGTATACAGAAGGACAGGGACGCCAGACCCCAGATTCATCTTCTGGAATTTTTTCCCAACTTATATTGCTTCCAGATGACCATGGCAGCTCCCCATGAACCTGAAGTAGAGGGGCAGCCCCTGCTCTCTGTAGCATGCATGCGTTTATAAGGGGTGCCTGTCCAAAACGCTCCATGGAATAGCCAAAATAGGCTGAGAGGTTTATTATTGCTACATCAAGGCTCAGGAAGATGAGGTGATAGACAGGGAGTGGCTGCCATGTCCTGATCTGGCCCTGCCACAGGACCCAGCTTGTTCCCTGGGGCTGGCAGATCTGCACTTGGGTCTTGATCTGTCCTAAGAGGTGGACTGTGTGGGGGTGCGTGTCTTCCAGCTGGCAACTGAGCATCCTCAAGGTCCATAGTTATAAGGTGGAGCGGAAATCTGAACAGGCACAAGCTCCTCATTATTTTCACTGTTTCTCCAAGCAAAGTCCATTGACTCCTGTCATCAGTCAGCTGCGGTGCTTAATAAAACCCTGTTTCGGAATTTCTCCTAAAACCCGTGGAAACAATATCTCTGGGTGTGGGGCTTAGGAATCCATTTTTCCCTGTGTTTCCTGTCAGCTTTTTTAGAGAGGGCTGCAAACCATTGCAGTTTCCTGGGCTTGTTCCTGGAGTTAGTGCTGTACCTAGCCTGGGAAGGAAGCAGGTCAGGGAAACCCAGCAAGCTCATTCATTTCCCCTGATTAACTCCATCATGTCTGAATTCTCTAGAAGTCTACCCATGGGTGCCTGGATGTATCCACCATCTACCTGTATCGCTATCCAGACTTGTCTTATCATCTGGTTGGCATTATTTTTTCTTACTGTTCAAATAACCTCATTAGCATATCCCTGGGAAAATAATCAAAATATTTTCTGTGAGTCCAGACAGACTCTGGAAATGGAATGTCATTGCAGATTAACTGTGTTGTGATCAGAACAGATGGGTTGGCCCAAGCCTCAAAGACCAAGCAAGGCCCAGCGTGGAGCCTGCAGGCTGCGACCAAGTAGGCAATAGCAACACCTGCCTTTCTTCCCTGACTGACCATTACCCTTGTCCTGTGTGGGACCAAGCACTCCTAACCTTGGGGTGGTAGGATGGGTGTACAGGAATATTAGAAGCAGACACGGCTCCTCTTTGGCCTGCTTCTTTGGGAGTTGTGAAGGGAGCCCAGAGTCTCACACACTCTGCTCTGGAAGAGCTCAGAGAAGTGGGGGATCAGAATAGAATCCACTCCCCAGGATATATCACCTAGGACCTTTACAGTGGACCCCATCTTCATCTCCAGGACAACCACTTAGCATTCTCAAAGAAAGCGGAGGCAAGGCAAGCCTTTTTCAGTTATCCTGGGGACCAGGGTCCAGTTCCAGGTGAGCAGTAGAGATTGGAACCCTTGGAGAATTGGAACTCCTGTCTCTGGTGGAGGCTGCTCACATAGCCGGTTGGGAAGGGAGAAGTATGTCAAAGGTAGCTGGGATTAGGAGGGGCTCCATGAAAATGGTAGAATGGGTAGCTTCTTCCCAAATTTATGTCTACCTAGAACTGTAGAACTTGACCTTATCTGGAAATGGCATTTTCAGACAGAATCAGCTAGGGTGATGCTGTAGTAGAAGGTTAGGCCATACTGTGGAATGGGTCCCAAATCCAATGACTGGTGTCTCTGTGGAGGGAGGAGGTAGACACACATGGGAGAAAAGACTGTGCGATAGCACATCTGGAAATTGGAGCGATGGCACTAAGAGCCAAGGAGCGCTGTGCCCCCAGCAGCTGGAGGAGATGGGAAGGGTCCACCGTGGAACCCTCAAAAGGAGCCTGGCCCTCAAAAGGAGCTTGGGCATCTCGTCTCCCAAGTTAACAGAGGACAAGGTTTGTCACTTCAAACTACGCAGCTTGTGGTAGTTTCTTAGGCTTGTTCCAGGCAGAGGCTCCCACTTCTCCAAGGCAGAGACACCAGCCAGAGAATAATGGATGTGTCACTTTGTGGTCTCTCCTGCAAGGCTGATGGAACCTGGCAAACTTGACAATAACATTCTGAGGGGCCCACGGGAGGGGTGAGGAAGCTGAGGAGGGCTTTCCTGGGAAAGGTTGCTGGGGATGAGGGATCCCTATTGCGGTATCCTGGGTAGAGGAAATGGCGAGAGGAAGCATGGTTTTGAGGACAGAGCCCTAGAGCAGGTGGGCTGGCTCTTTGTGGAGCCAAGCTTCTTCATGATAAGAAAGTCTCAGAAGCCCTTGGGTGGTTCAAGGGAAGGGCTATAATGTTCAAGGTCAGGCAGCTGTGGCTCTGCCTTCGTGGCCATCAGCCCCATCCTGGTGTCTCAAGTGGGACTCAGTTGCCACTACCCTGTTCCCTACCCCAAAGGCAATGCTCAATGTATGTCAAACAGCGTCCAGCCTTGCCCATCCCTCTGACGGAACCAGCAATCCTGGCCCTGCTCTGCTCATAGACCTGGGTCCCGGTCTAGTCCCAGCATGTTCCAATGGAGCTGTGGGCCAGCATCTGTGTCACCTTCCTTCTCTGTCACCTGGGGCATTCTGCACTGCCTGTCTATCTCAGGGTGTTTACTAGGATTAAATATATTAATGCTTTTAGAAGTGCTCAGCAGACACATAGTAAACACTCAAAATTGTTAGCTGTGATTATTTATTATTAGTTTGGTAGGTTTCTCAGCAAATGCACAGGCAGGGCTAAAAAGAAATAATTATAGAAAACATGAATAGCAAAAAAAATACCAGTTTGCAAAGTACAGGTTTTAGTTCAAGTACCTGGGCTGGCTCAGCCTGGCCCTCTCCCTGCCTGGCACTGGGCCTCTTTGTAGGACTTCCACTCTGGCCTCCTTGTCCTCTTGAAGCCTCTCAGCCAGTTCAATCTCATCATTACAGCAACCCTTTGGATAATAGAGTTGAATTTTGGGAGGAACTCTAGAATCTTCTTTGATATAGGTGGATATGAATCTCTGTCTCTTTGACATCTGTGGACTGGCTGGATATGCTAATGGACATGCATCTAAGAAGTAACCTGTCTTCTGCTCTCTTTTGGAGTAAAATCAGTCAGGAATGATGAATTTGAAAAGGTTTGTGCTATGACAATGGAGTAGTTATTCCTCTCCATTGTCAACTTGAGATCTAGAGCCACCTGGGAGACAGGCCTCTGGGCATGCCTGATGGGGGATTCTCTTGATTTAGATAGTTGAGGCAGGAAGACTCATTCATTGTGAGTGGCACTGTTCCCTTGGATTAGATCTTGGACTGTATAAAACGAAGGAAGTGAGTTGAGGACAGCATTCATTACTATACGGACCCTTACACCCAACCCGTGTTTCCTGACTATGGATGCCAGATTGACCAGTTGCCTCAAGCTCCTGCAGTTATGATTTTCCCATTAATATGGACTGTACCCTGGAATTATGAGCCAAAATAAACTCTTCCTTAAATTGCTTTGCTGGGGCATTTTACCACAGCAGCAGAAACATAATACAGACTTAATGGGAGGGAATCTGAACTTGGAAAGCCAGTGGTCTAGGGTTACACTTGGGCCATGTGGCACCATCATAGATTACTTGAGACATGGAATGTATCCTACAGAGTCAGTCTCCCTCTCTCTCTCTCTCTCTCTCTCTCTCTCTCACTGTTATGCATCCACCGATATTAGAGTCATGGTTAAGAGTGTGTTCTGAGAAAGGGTAACCGGACTGAGTAATTTCTAAATGCCCCAGACATGATTATTCTTTACTTCATTTATGTTCTGTGCTGTGTACACAGATCTGTTGTTGACATCAGACCTGATCCTGTACAGATCCTTTTCCTGCAGACCACCAGCTACCTGATCTTGACTTGTCATTCCCAGTTTGTCTTTCTGTTCAGAAGGGCTCTGTTTAAGGCTTCTGTTATATGTTCATCAGCCTGTTATTTGTAGATGTACTATTTCAGAGAAATGTATCTACCAGACATTTGAAGAATAGCCTTTGTATCAACCATGTGGCTGTCTGTCTTCCTCACTCCTGTAGATTTTTACATATCAGAATTCATTGCCCTTCAGGTCAGAGTAATGATCAGTCAGTTCTATTCTTGCTTTCCTACATGGTCACTTCCCAAAATATCTCTATGAAATGCAGATGTCCTATTAGGACACACACAGAAGGCTTAGTTGGGCAGCAAGAAGGAGCTCCAAGAGACTCTCAGCTCCTGTAGAGGAACAGCTGCAGGCTCAGGCTCACTCCCTGTGTAGGAGGCAGGAGAATTATTCCCAGGGGTCTGGGTTTAGGGGTCATCAACCTGATTTACTCCCTGCACCTACCATCACCCATGTGATGCTGACGATGCGGTTCATTTGTGTAGGCCACCCTCTTGTTTCCCCAGGTCTGGGCTGCATTATTTGGCTTTCTTTCCTTTCTGCTCCACCCACCTCTGTTTCTTCTGTCTTGTTTGGCTTCCTCTGCTGGGGCTGTTTGTCGAGTCAGCCCCTGCCTCCTGGCCCTTGCCAGGGACTTCACCCTGGCTCACACACTGAGATATCATTCTCTACCTCAATCTCTTTGCAGAAGTAGGGTTAAGGAACTGCGTTGTTTTACAGGAAGTGCCAATGTCCTGTAGCACCAAGGGTTGGCCACTTATTGGGTGGCTGGAAGAGCACAGAGTGAGCAGTCTTGGGATGTATCTTCCGAGTCAAAGTTGCTGTTGGGGCCTTTGGCTTTTCAAGCTGGCCCAGGGATACTCCTTACCCCTTGGAGAGAATGAAAGGCTGGTGGTGGACACTCAGGGGCTTCCTTTTTCTCTGTGCTGGAGCCTGGCTGTCTTGGAAAGGCTTCTGCATCCTGATGTTCTAGGGCATCTCCCGATTCTCTTTTCAGGACCCGCTTGTCCACACTTTCCCAATGCCAGATTAATTTCCAACTCTCTTCCTTTGGCCCTGCCGGTCTGTCGTCTCTCCTTGGGGCCCCATCCACATTCCTGACTCAGTTTCCACCCGGGGTTTTCTTTCATTTGTACCTTGTAATCTTGTGTTCTACATCCATCCCTTGAACCTTAGGCATGGCAGGGTATTAGGGGGCATGTATGAAGGACCTCAGTGGAAATGAGAAGTTTGCATGGTACTTGAGTCTGAAGGCATTAAGATAAATGTGTACAAATACTTAATAGTCTAAGGATTGCCTCCTTGCTTCCTTCACCTTGCATGGTGTTATATCATGATGTAGCTGTCGACATCTTTCTTCTGCCCTGCAGTTGAACCCTCCTTGGCTGAAGCTAGATGTTTTAGTTCAAATCCTCAGAAGCTCCAGGGACCTGATGCTTAGTTCTGAATAGTAGAAGTTTCTAGAGGACAAAGGTTATGATTTGAATGTGAAATGTCCCCCAAATGTGTTTGAACAGTTGGTCTCCAACCAGTGGCATACTTTCGGGCATTTGAAAAATCTTATGTATATCGTGTTCTGATGGACTCCAGGCCAAAAGGCAAGGGCTCTGAGGATTATAGGTCTGCCCTGGTTCTGGTCTAATTCCTATTTGGTAACATAGGGGCAAACCTCGTCACAGATTTTTGATGCTGTGGACCGACACATTTCAGTCACCATATTATCCCTGCCATGATTGACTATATTTCTTGAACTGTGAGCCAAATAAATCCTTCCTCCCCTAAGATGATTCTGTCAAGAATTCATCACAGTGACGAGGAAACTAACATAGCAAGTACTTCATCTGTTGGGTCTCAGTGGCTCCTTGCTGTCCTGGCCTGAGCGATCTGCTGTGTCCCCTGTGATTTGCATCGAGTCCACTCTCTGATGGGCACTGACCATCCGTTGCCACACTCTCTGTTGTTCAATGTGGTCTTCACTACACACAGCCCATGGTGCTTCCTGGGCCAACCTGGAACCCAGCCCTGTGACGTCAGAAGATCTATAGTTGAACTAGATGGGAGATATGGAGATAACGCTTGAGAGGCAGGACCTAGGTAAAAGGCTCCTGATTGGTGTGTGGTGGGGTGGGTGAGGAGTAGAGGTGAGATGAAGGTTTTTGATCTAAGGGCAAGTGACCTTGTCTGCATTATATGCATCTATCAGGATAGCAGGGCCTGTGTGCATGCATGTGTTGTGTATACGCATGCTTAAATGTATGTGTGTGTGTTATGCAGGTGGGGGGAGAGGGAAGAGAGAGAGAGAGAGAGAGAGAGAGAGAGAGAGAGAGAGAACTTCCTGTGTGCAGGTAAGCTAAAGGGCCCATGCTCCATCCATCCTGAATGCAGCAGTCTGTGGGCCTGACCTTATGCTGACAGGTTAGAAGCCCCCTAGTTTATAGATTTTATTTTTGTTTCAAAGCCTTTCTTTTCTTTTCTTTCTTTCTTTTTTTTTTGGTAAAACACTAACCTCAGCGAAGGAGAAAGAAGGAAGAAAAAGAAAAAAAAGCTGAGTTCAGCAGCTGCAGTTTGCTGTATTTTTCTTCTTGCATCAGCAAGTTGGGACCACAAATAATCTGGTCTTCTATGCTCCAGTGCTGCTGTTTAAGACTTTGCCCTCCCAAAAGGCAGCTTGCTCTCTCCCCAGAGCCAGCGATGCTCCGTTTCCCAGGATCCTGGCTTAGGCAGCTGGAGGTGGGTGGACAGGATGGGGGGGGGTCCGAGCCAGAAAAATAGCACAAAGAGGAGAAAGTGCTGGCCAGCCAAGGGGTTGGTAATTAATGTCTAAATGGTTTCTGGAATCAGCTAAACATTTCCTTTTAACCAGTTTCTCCAGCCTCACGTCCTTTGTTAGTTCAGGAAAAATGTCATTTATAATAGATGTTGCCTTGATAAATTGCTCCTGAGAAGCACCGTGTTCTCATTAGTCTATATAATGAGAAGGATGCCTAGTGGTGGCATAGCTGCCCAGATATTTGCCTGATTGGAAAATATTTGTTTATGCCTTTCATTTTAAAAGGCTTTATTGAAGGCCCAGAAGGAGGGGGCTGAAGGCCC
The DNA here is from genome assembly GCA_001685095.1 of Ellobius talpinus. Taxonomy (NCBI): domain Eukaryota; kingdom Metazoa; phylum Chordata; class Mammalia; order Rodentia; family Cricetidae; genus Ellobius; species Ellobius talpinus. The sequence continues at coordinate 20,506 of LOJH01005867.1, read as the reverse complement.
AAGAGTTCTCAGAGCAGACTCCAGACACACCTGTTCTTTCTTGCTTCCTGGTGGCTTCATGCTGCACCACATAGGTTTCTTCTATGCTCTTTTTTCACCTGTCCCTTCTTCCTCCATCTCTTGCACAGGGATCTTGCCTGTCCAGCCAGGCAAAGTTGAGAATTCAACTGCATGTTCTCTTTTTCTTTCTCCTAGAAGGAAAGTGTAATATGTGTGTACACAGAACATTTTACTTTGCAGAAGTATTTAGTAGATATGGTCATGTTTTTTCCCCCCAGTATATCTTGTGGACATATGTGTCACAGCCACCAGGACACTAAGAGGTGCAGCAATGCTCTGAGGGTTCATGGTATGTAAGCGCAGGTGTTTGACCTCAATACTCTGCTCCATAGCTGGCCCCTTTACTCTTCCGCTTGTTGGAGAATGGATACTTTAACTAGCCCTCCCTTTTTTTCCCCATAGGGACACATTGGCTTCTCTTCTGTAGGTTCCCAAGGTACTTCTTCATGTTAAGAGTGGTGCTTAAGGATGTGTTAATTCCTGTAGGCCGCTGGGGTCTCCTTTAGTGGATGGCTATTACCGGAGGACGGCAGAGAGACATTTCTAAGTCCTAACAGCCACCAGGCAGGATCGCAGGAAGGGGGAAAGACAAACTCAGTGCAGGGAGTGTTTAGGGCCTAAGTTGTCTTAGTGCCCAAGGACATGCAGCTCTGAGACACTTTGCTGTGCTGACAGCTAGGGATCCGCCTGTGATTTTCTTTCTCGAGGGGAGCAGTGTTCTTGGATTGCTTGCTGCACAGAGGGAAGCCCTTCATTCTTCCAAGTGTCGTCTTCATTGATCCATCCAGCCACCCACCGACTTGTTCACCCCCAGCTACTCATTCACATCTCCACACCCACCCACCCACGTGCCTGTCTACCCATCTCTCCATTCATTCTTTCATCTTGCCCTCCCTCCACCCAACAGCCGATGAGTCACTGCTGTGCGTCACATAGACCTTTGGGCACTGAAGACTCAAACATGGAGGAGGCAGGTTCTGTTCTAGAAGAACCCATTGTTTAAGTGAAACGTGAAAAACCAATGACTCTCTGTGAAGCAGAGACAGGAGGATCAGGAGTTTGAGGCCAGCCTTGGGTACATAGAAAAAAACATGTAAATTATGGTAGATGATATGAGCCGTGACTGGAGTTTATGGAGCATATTCAGAGATAGATGAAGGTATTCAGGCTTTCTGGAAGAGATGGAATGTGACCTGAATTTAGAATTTTCGAAACTGGCAGAGATCTTTAAGGAGGACATGGCTGGAGGAAGGTATTTTTGGCAAGTGGAATGTTAAAGGAGGCTTATGAAACAGGTTGAGAAATAAATGTACGTTGATGTTGATACATGGCTTTAGGGTGGGAGAGAGGTGGAGGAGCTGAGGAAAGGTGAGGTGATGGAGGTTACTCCAGTCATGGTCGGGAGTCAGGGTGGTACATGGTGGGCCACAGAACTCCCGGGGTTTCTCCTTCATGGGGCTGCTACTCTCAATATACAGAGGGCTCCTCACAAAAGCTGAGGCCAACATGCTAAGCATTAATCCCAGGTGCTCCGAGACAATCTCTGTTACTCTTCTCAGAATCCCCTAGCATCCTTTCATGGATGTGGATGCTTAAACAAAGGAGTATAAGTTCAGTATCCAAGGATGTACCTTTTGTGACTGACAGATAGGGGATGGACCAGGCTGACTTGGGTTCAAGCAGCTCTCAGCTCTTGTGTCATTTTGCCTTTCTGGTTGGTCTGAAGCTTAGGTGAAGTATGCACATCTGGATTTCCCTTCCCATGTTAAGTCTGATGTAAGAACATGTCTGAACCTCTGTCCCTTTAAAGCAGTGTGTTGTGGAGGGATGGGGTTTGTATGGGATGCAAGGTGGAGAGACATTCTGAGGAGGCTGAAGGGAGGGTAAATGCTGGGAACAACAAGGCAGGCGAAGACTCTGGGACTTGGAGTAGGAGCCCCTCAGAGTCAGAAATGGGAAGAATAAAGGCTGGAGTTTACTATACAAAGAATAGAAGCATTAACTGGGTGAGGATTCAGCTCGTAAGGCAAATTACCCATCCTAGGGAGACGATTTGAAAGGTCAACCACCCGGAGTTCACCTGCTACCCTCAACTAAAGAGAGATGGCCTTGAAATGCGTTGCTCTGAAGCTGGAAGGAGGCAGGGGCCGGGGGAGAAAGAGGAAGAGACCTAACCTCACCCCACTAGCAAGAACCATATCAGCATTCAGAGAAAGTTGAAAGAAATCTTTCAGCTGGCTGGCTACCTAGCTCAAGGCTAACCACACTCTTAACACAATAATAAGTCAATCCTCACTGAATAATTAAATAGAGAGCCTTCATAAGTATTGACTTAATGTGACAGCAAGTCTATAGTGACTTGGGGTTTGCTTATGTAAACACAATCTCCTGTTCGGCTTACTTAGCAGTTCAATGAAATAGAACAGTCCTTCAATTAAAATCAAATGATGCATACATTTAATTCCTTTCTCCTCTTACCTAGTAATAATAGGTTTGGAACACAGGTAAAGGGATGGGGAAGAAGTGGAAAAACAAGGGTATGATTTTTGAAGGACACAAAGGACTGTATCCAAAGTCAGTCTCTAAGAGAAAGGCGTGGCCTGAACCCTGGCTGTACTTGGGCATCCCCATGTGGAGACCCAGGCGGACGTGGGCCGGCCTTTGCCCCTCCTAGGTCCTGCTGACTCATTCCAAGAGAAGGTGTGGGTCCTTTGCCGGGCTTGGCATACAGGTCTTCTGCTGGTGGACTAGGTCTGATTGAGTGCTCCCGGTCAGCTGGGGTCCAGTGACTATAACCACAGCCTCTTCCAGGCCAATATTTCCCAAGGACACTCTCTTGGCTTACCTGGAGGAGAGACGGCGTGCCCTTCAGGCTGGATGAGGATGGAGGAAGGGGGTACCCAGTCATATTCTGGAATGGCTCTGGAAGAGAACTCTGTCTCTGTGGCTTCAGAATGCTGTAGGGTGGAAGTGAGGAGCTGAGACAAGTGGGCAAGCTATGGACAGCACAGCAGGGAAAACCTACTGGTTTTGGAGTTTGGATTTGAACTTCAGTCTCCTAGCCTGGTGCAGTGCTATGCAGTGAATTCTAGAAAACAGTGCTGCTGCAGCTAATTTTGTTGTCAGGGTACCATCATAGAGAGGCTAGTGAAGTGCTGTGTGGTACCTATTGGTCAGGGCTATTGTGAGTGGCGTGGAAGAACAGAACTCCTACCCAGAACTCCTATCCATCACAACTATCCCCACACTAGCAAACCCTGGCAGGGTATCCACTATGCCAGACATTGTCTGGACACTTCCACACCCTCATCAGATAGCTCATTGAGTGCCCCTAAGGCCCGCACGACCTAAGTGCCATTGCTGCCTCCATTTAGCAGGTGAGGAAAATAAGGCCTCATTGAATGACCTGAGTAGGTCATTCAGACCCAGCTGAGCCAAGGTTCAAACCCAGTGGGTGGTCATGTCAGAGACTGGGTGCCATGACTGGATTCTTCAATGGAAGATCTCAAGGAAAAGAGGGAAGTTCATGGGCAGCTTCATGTCTGGAAATGTCTGGAAGCCTTTCCTTGGTCAGCACCAAGTCTCTCTCCAACGTGGCCCCTCCCATTAACTGGGGGCTGCTTGAGAGTCAAGAGCTAGCCTCTCTGACACTTCATCTCAGGGTAGAATGGGCTGAATTTGCTGATAGTCTCAGAACTCAGAACATTTTCTCTAAGAGAAGGCCTAGAAAAATTATTGTTTATAATAAGTCAGGATTCCCAAGGCTTTGTTCAATTAAACTTCAATAATTACAACTTCCAAGCAAGTTTATTAAAAGAGAACACAATGAACAGTGTCTTTTGAAATTTCCTTATGAGTTTCCTCAACCCTCAGCTTAATGTTTTCCCTGTTTGTAACCCCGGGGGCATAAACCATGCTGGCTGCTGCTTTTTAATCCCTTAACGTGATCACATATTTAAAATTTTAGATACAGGCATAACCCACATTCTTGTCATTTTTGATAGTGATGTATCTTCCCCTAGTGCTGGGGGCTTTCTGAGTAGCTCTTCCCTGATTAAACTGGCCAGAGAGTTCCTGGTCCACACTGCCTTCTTGCAGAAGTCAGCTCAGTGTCTACTTCTTGTTGAAATGCTCCTTGCATCCTCCTCTTTTGCATGGGTTACAGACCTCTGGGGATTTGATTCTTGGCCTGTGATCATTTTGTTTTCCATGCTGGGCGTAGAACCCAAGACCTTGCCTATTCTAGATATGTGTTCTACCACTAAGCTGTATCCCCATGTGAACATCTTTTATTTAATAAAATTTGTTCTTTAATAATATAATATATATTATGTGTGTGTGTGTGTTTAGGTGGAGGCTGCTTGTTCATTTCCAAGCTTCCCAGACCTGAAATAATCACACAGAAACTATATTAATTACAACACTGCTTGGCCAATAGCTTAGGCTTTTTATGAACTAACTCTTACATCTTAAATTAACCTATTTCTATTATTTTATATTTTACCACAAGGCTCGTGGTTTACCGGTAAGGTTCTGGCTGGTGACTCACCCCTTTCTCCTTCTGCGGCTACATGGTGTCTTCTTGACTCTGCTTATTTTCCTCCGCAACAATATACAGAAGGACTTCCCATACCATATATATATGTACACACACATTGCATCCTGGTTATCCTTCCTAACCCCATGCCTTTTCTTATTTACCTCCCTTCTTAGCAAGTCCCCCTTCTCTATAAATCTGTCTTCCATATTCATGACTTTTGTTTTATTTTGTATATAGTAGAGTTATCCAGGGCTGTTTGTGTGAATACAGGTTTAGAACTATCCATCAGAGCCTGGTGGGCTCACCAAGGGATTTACAAATGTATACTATGATCCCTTCTCCCAGAACCTGTTAGTTGTCACTTAAGGCTTTTACATAACACCTCCTGCCCCCGCTTTCCCTGCCCGCTACAATGTTCCCTGGTTCTCAAGAGACTGGTACATGTTCTAGTTTCATATTGTTGCTGTGATAAATACTCTGAACCAAAGAAACTTGGGGAGAAAAGGGTTTATTTAACTTACACTTCCAGGTCACAATCCATCTCTGAGGTCATCCAGGTCAGACACTTGAGAAAGGAATCATGGAGAAACACTGCTTGCTCTCAGGCTCACTCAGCTTCTAAAACTCAGGCCTAACTGCCCAGGGATGGTACCACCCACAGTGGGTTGGGCTGTTCTAAGTCAATCAATAATCAATCACTCACAGACATGGCCATAGGCCAGTCTGATCTTGTCAGTCTGTCAACTGAGTCTCCTCCAGGCTGTGCCACATTGATAAGACTAACCAAAAGAGAATTAATATCTTGTTTAGGGGCAGATTCCTCAACCATCCTTTAATATCAGCATCTTGTGCAGCCGTGGTTTCTGCATTTATCTCCATTCACCGCGAAGAAAATCTTCTCTAATTAAGGGCAAGAGTAGCCTTTGACTGTGGATACGAGCGTATGCATTTAGAAGGTGACTTGATGCTATGTCAGTTTAGCCAAGCAACAGTAGATTCTTCCCTGGGGCCCAAAGGCTCTTCATAGTATTTTTGAACAGGTTTGCAGTATTTGTATGAATTCATGTTTATTGATTCATATTTAAGGCTGAACTATCTCTGCATTACTGGAGTGAAGCCAGCTCAATCATGATGGTGCTCTTTTTGGAGGTGATCTTGGATTCAGTTTGCAAGTATTTTATTGAGAATTTTTGCAGCTGTGTTATCATGGAGATTTTTGTGTACTTTTTTTGTTTATTGTGTCTTTGTCTGGTTTTGGTATTGGGGTAATACCGGCTTTAGAGAAAAGAGTTTGGAAGAATTTCCTCTTTTTCTATTTTTTGGGATAATTTGCATAGTATTGGTTGTAGTTCTTTTTCAGAGGTCTGGTGGAACTCTGCAGTGAATCAGTTTGCAAGCATCTTACACAGGATTTTTGCATCTGTGTTAACCAGGGAGAAATCTTGGGGCCTTCTTGGTTTGGAGACTGTTTCTGTTTTCGCTTTATTGTTGGTTATTTATCTGTTTAAATTCTTCATTTTTATCTTGGTATGATTTTGGTAGGTCATACGCATCGAGAAATTCATTCATTTCTTTTAATTTTCCAATTTAGTGGAATGTATGTCTTTAAGATATGCCTTGTGATTTTCTGAATTTATTTGCTATGTGTTATGTCTCGCTCTTCATCTCAATTTTATTAATTTAGGTGTTCCTCTTTTTCCTTTAGTTAATTTGGCTAACAGTTTGTCAGTCTTGTTTATCTTTCCGAAGAGCAAGATCTTTGTTTCATTCATTCTTTATACTGTTTATGTAATTTCTATTTCATTAATTTTTGCTCTGATCTTGATTATTTTCACCTGTTTACTACCTTTGGATTTTGTTTACTCTTGTTTTTCCAAGGCCTTACAGTGCATCATTAAATTTATTTATTTGAAATCATTTAGAAGTTTTGATATAGGCACTTAGCACTATAAACTTTCCTTTTAGGATGGCCTTCATTACGTCCCATAGACTTTGGTATGATGTGGTTTCATTTTCATTCGATTTTATGTTTATTTCCTTCTTGTTTTTTTTTCAATGACCCAATTATAATTTAATAGAGTAGTTTGGTCTCCATGTGTTTATGGACTTGGTGAAGTTTTCTTGCTCTTGATATCTAGATTTATTCCATTGTGGTCAGACAGAATAGAGGAAGTTATTTCCATTTTCTTATATTTGCTTTTTTAGTCTTAGTAAACTAATTAATTAACTTTTTTCCCATACCAATTCCAGCTTCCTCTCTCTCCTCCCCTCCCCTTCACCCACCTTCCCTGCACCCCACCCCCATCTGCTCTTCAGAGAGGGTAAGGCCTCCCCTGGGAAGTCATCTAAGTGTATCCCATCACCTTGTTGAGGCAGGATGAAGGTCTCCCCTGCCCACTCCCTCCCAGGCTGAGTAAGGTATCTCTCCATAGAGAATGGGCTCCACAGAGTCAGTTCATGCATTAGGGTTAGATCCTGTTCCCACTTTCAGTGGTCCCCATATATGGCCCAAGTCACACTATTGTTGCCTGCATTCACGGGGTCTAGTTTGGTCCTATCTAGGTTCCCCAGGTGTCAGTCTGGAGTTAGTGAGCCCCCACTAGCTCTGCTCAGCTGATTCTGTGGGTTTCCGTATCATGGTCTCGACCCCTTTGTTCGTATTACTGCTTATCCCTCACTGATGACAACTTATGCTGGAGAGGATGTGGAGTTAGAGGAACCCTCAGCTATTGCTGATGGGGGTGCAAACTTGTACAATCACTTTGGAAATCAGTATGGTAATTTTTTTTTTGAAAATTAAGAATCAGTCTACCTCAAGACATAGAAATATCACTTTTGGACATATACCCAAAGGAGGCACACTTACTCCACAAGGACATGTGCTCAACTATGTTCATAACAGCATTATTCTTA
>LOJH01005866.1:10716-26232 GCA_001685095.1 Ellobius talpinus | reverse complement strand
TCTCTCTCTCTCACACACACACACACACACACACACACACACACACACACACCGAACTGATAAAGGATTGCAGAAAAGAGGAGGAGGAGAAGATCCACTTAAGAGTCTCAGGGAAGAGAGTGAAGCCATCCAAACCGCCATTGTTACAGGCTGAACCATCACAGGGAGGCTGAAACCTAAATAACCATTTTCTGATAATAACACCAGAAGTGAATACTTAGAGCACATCTCCATCTGCCAGCACCCCTTCCCTCAGATGCAAGAGAATGGGGTGGACCACCCTGACCCTGAAGACAGGGCTATTTTACAAGGCATGACATGTTCTCTTTTCTGGACAGATCTGGAAGACAGAGGATGTGAAGATGTCTGTTCCCAGTAAGGCAGTGACAGAAGAGCCCTCCACTGAGCCCCTAAGCCCCAGAGGTACCCATTTGAGGAGCTTTACTCACACTGCCCTTCTGTACTCCTCTCTCCCTGTCTTGGTACCAGGGCTGCAGCCCACCCAGAGTGTCTGAGTTTAGGGAAAGCCATGGGCGCTCTGGAAAGCGCTGCCAGGGTGGGGACTAGATCCGTGACTTTTGCATTCTGTGATCCCATACGTGACAGACACAGGTCGAGGACAGGATGGTTTACTTTGGCTCATGGTTTCAGGCATTTCAGTCCCTCACTGGGGAGAAGGCACGGTGGCAGGAGTGACTCCGTCTGTGGCGGAGGAAGTGTGACATGGCAGACATCCCCATGAAACAGAGCAGGGAGCAGAACATTAGAGCAGGACCAGCATTGGGTATGACACAGACAGGTGCACACCCCGTGACATGTTCCTACCACCAAATAGTCTCCACCCCTTACAGGCCCTATGGCCTTCAAAGCAGTGCTGGACTCAGAGCATTCCCAACGTGAACCTGATAGACATTTCAGATCCAGACAGTGGCAGGGAGGGGTATCAGAGAACAGTTTGTGTCCTGCAAGCATCTGGCAGATCACGAAGCACCATTAAAAGCCCTGTTGAGTCCTTCATTTGGACTGTGGTACCCATTGGACAGTGGACAACGATATGGTGGGTGTCAGGGACCCCAGATCTTTGGCGGGTGCATATGCCCTCGAGTTCTTCTTTGATGCTCCCCAATGGTACTGGAAAGCCAGAGTCCACAGCCCAGGATCTGGATATAACTGGTTAGCATCCTGTAAACAGAAAGGAGAGGCCATTCTCCCAATGAGGAGGAGGTGGCTCTACCGTACCTCAGATGCCCCATTAGCCCTCATTATGCCCCCCTTTCCATTCAGCCATGGGTTTAATACAAATGTAGTGCCCCATCTTGGGACTCAGCCCACGCCCCTGAAAAAGTTCAGTTGATGGGTTGAAAATATCACATGCGTTCCCAGTTATATGTACAAGAGGACCTCTCTCCGGTGGCAAAGCCTTCTCATTATGGCAGGTGAGACTGAAACACAAAACCTTTCTGCCATCTCCACTACCCAGGCTATCCCAGGGCTGAGGTGTCAGAGAGCATGAGACACTCTGAACCCTTCCCACGCATCCTTCCTTTCTCACTGCAGTCCTGCACAGCAAACTGTAGCAAGCTGCCCATCATAGAGATAAGGAAACTGAGGCACAGAGCAGCTCAGTAACCTGCCTAAGGTCATCCCCAAAGCTCGCCACCATCCTCACTTCTGCCACTAAAGTAGCCACAGTCACCCTGACCTCAAGTGCAATCATGCCATCACCACCAGCAGCCCCTGCGATACAAACACAGGTAAAGGCCTCGTCCTCATAGCTGACACCACTTCACTTCTGTCTCTGCTGTCATCCCTGCCACCATCACTCCCTCCACTGCAAACATCTCCCTCTCACCTCCTCCTTTAGAAGACTGCAGTCCAGAACCAAACTGTTCCTCCTGAGCCCCCCAAATGAAGGAAGCACATTACCATACTTGGAGAGTTCCCCAGTCGGCCAAGTACTCCTGTTAGCTCCCAGACCATTGACCGTCAACAGGATCAGACTTTCTCCAACCCCACAGGGCTCCCTTGGCCATGTAGTGGCCATTTTAAATTAGTTTGCCTATATTGCATGTTTTGTGCCTTCCTGATTCATCCAGGCACCCATTTGTGAGTTCTGCAAGCACTCACAGACGTTTGCTGGGGCTCCTCTATGTCCTACACTCTGTCTAGACTGAAAATCCCATCCTTTAGCATTTCCAGCAATTGGCTGGTAATCTGGGTTGAGTCAGAGCATAGACATCACAAAACCAAGAGCCATGTCCAGTTCACTGTTCTTGTTCCTCCAGCATGACCCGAGGCCATAAGGGGTCGCTCTGCTGCAGTATGTAAGAGGAGCGCAGGGCTGTGTGCTCTTTGGAGCTCTGTGTTTCCACTCCCTCCCCTGCTTCTTTCCCCTGGGAGGATCCAGCTCAGGCATCCTTTTCCCTTGGCTATTTGTGAAACGTGTCTCATGTATACATGTATGACACTGAAAGTCATATGACCTATGTAGGTCTCAGGATCAACTGCCCCTTCATAGCCAGAAGTGTGAGCTCAGGTCCTGGCCAACAGATCCTCAGTGCATGGTGGAGGACCCCCAGCTTCTCTTAGGTACCAAGAGTAATGGCCATGTAGTCTGGCGAACAGGAAGGAGACTAAGCTGGAGACCCAACTCCATCCCTTACAACTGGTGTGGCCGTTTCTTTTCGGCTAGTTGAGAATATTCCCTGTGACTCCAGCCATGTAGGGTGCTGGGGACAGAGAAATAGTAGACAAAAATCTACTCTACAGAATTCATTCCTCAGACCTCTAAAAATTTTCTCTTCGAATATAGCGATGATGACATTAGGGGAATTGCAAGGTGGTTTCAGGCTGACAGGGAGTTCCAGGATCCGCATTGTTTCCCTGCTGTCTGTCCTGACCTCCTGGAGGTCACAGCTGCCCTGCGGAACTGACAGTTAGGAGCAGGGTTACAACTAGGATGAACCAACAAGGTGGGGGTGGGGGCACACAGAGTTAACAGAAAATTGGATTGTGCTTCTGTTGAAGTCGACAAATCTGAGAACAAATCTGTGAATATAAGCCACTGGAGGTCTCTAAGAAGGAAGCATGATGCCCTCATCATATTGCTCAAAGCCGTTTTGTTGGAAAGGGATCAGAATTAGGCACGGCACGTGAATATTTGCATATGTGGCCTATTGGTGTATATGTTATTGCACCCCTCAAATGTCTTAAGGGGCAGGAGAGTAGATCTCTAAAAGCTGAGGATATGCACTTCAGGCAGTCGTAATCTCATTTCTGCCCGGAACGCATTTTTTCATCATTTGCAGTAAGAACTCCACCACCGAAGCATGATTTGCTTCCAAAAGCAGCTCCTAGATCTGGACTCAGGAAAAGCATGATGTTTGGAGCTGTGCTCAGATTTACAAGTGTCTGTCCCTGCCTACGAGCCATGTTCTCTACTCATATCCTCATGTGTCCCCTGGTGTACTGAACCCCTGCACCCCTAAGTGGCCACTTCAGCACCACGGGGGTGTGCGGCAGCATTCAGGCCCTGAGACAATGACGTGTCTCATAGGGACATTCCCACTTGCTGTTTCTCCATTTCACCCTTCACATTGAAGGAATTGCTGTCTGTCTCCAAATGTAGTCATTAGAATGAGTGAAGTAACAATCATTGAGTTATATTTTTTGAGAAAATTCTCTCAGCATTTAATTATTGGTTGGGCGTGAGAGGATTTCGCTAAGTTGATAATGCAGACTTTATGTAATTTATTTTTACTAGGCAATTACAGGCTGCATTACACCCTGGCAGCAAGGTATTGTGGGGCATCTTATTAAGCATAAAGCCAGTAAACACTGATGAGCAATTTTGCTGAACTAGGCATGCAATTTAGAAAGCAATAATACACAAATCCAATTTGGTACACAATGGATACCGCGGCACGTCAGCACATGTAACTATCACAGCCTGCAAATTAAATTGGGACGGCCCTTTTTGCAACAGCACAGGCCAAGATTAAATATATTTTCCCCCTCAATTTAACAAGTTGCTGACCACAAATATAAATGTTAGTTAGTATCTGTGTGGTCCTATGCATGGGGTGCATATGGGCTTGTTTGTGAAGCCACCGGGGCGCTCTAACTTTTTCTTTCTCATACTTTCCACAGGGCACAAGTGGGCCAAGAACCTTGCCCTGAGTAGAGAGCTGGATGTCAGTGTTGCTTTGAGTGGCAAGCCTAGCAAGACAAGCCCTGCTGTGACAGCTTTGGCCATAACTAGGTAAGAGCAGACTGCTTTCTCCAGGATTCCAGCAGAGGGCGCGACAGTCAACTTTGCCGATTACCAGTATTTCCAGCTGAGTTTAGGTTATCAGACCCAGGAAGGTCACATCACTACAGGGACACAAGCAAACCCATCTTGTTGTTAATCCCTATGTGTCCTTGATCTCTATCTCATGAATATGCAGATTCATGAAAACTGCAAATGGTAGGGAAGTATATTATGTAGTTTTGTCTTGAAGAGTTCCTTTTGTCCTGAATCCCACTAGTCATTATAACTTGCTGATGATGGCCACAGTAATTGGATGGAAAAGCCTTTTGAAGTCCCTTAGCCAATGAAGAGTAGTCTCAAAGATGACATTGGGTTCTCATTATTTTAGCTGTCATGGTGACCCAGTTAACCCTTCTAGGGAGTTGCAGTCTCAAGAGCAACTGGTTTTCTACCCTTCTTTCCTCTCTTGCTGGCCTACAGTCACCCTCTGAAGTCCTTGGTGTGAGGAATTCAGTATTTTGGATGCCAGGCTGGCCTGGGTGGGATGGCATGGTCGAGGGACTAGAAAAGAGCAGACCTGAGGTCCTCGCTGGAGCACCTGCCAATCCTCCATCAGAGATGTAGCTCCATCCTTTCTCAGCCAGATGTTCTCCTAGAGCTATCACTGGAGAGATGGAGGGGGACCTCAGCCAACTCCTCAGAACCTCAGTTTTCCCCCAGGGCCTCTGGATCTGCAACAATCCCCTCCCAAAGCTCCCACCCCTGTCCTCAGGTCCACACAGGGTCTATTTCTTCCACTCCCCCATCAGCATCAGAGGAGACAGGACAGAGGAGCTTCCACCATGTCCTGGATACAGTCCCATACACTGTTTTCCCAGGTGCTGGCTGGGATGTGTGGGTCTCAGACAATGAGCTCCAATGTCCTTATCTTTTCTTTTTCTTCTCTAGAAACCAGACCAAGCTCTTGGTTGGCGACGAGAAGGGGAGGATCTTCTGCTGGTCAGCTGATGGGTAGGAGCACACTAATGCTGAAGGCACTGGCATTGAAGCTGGGCGTCTCAGGGCCTGCAGCAACAGGCTGCAGGCATCCAGGTGATGTGTCGCCTGGGCCCTATGCCCAGAGCAAGCTTTTTTGGAGGGCTTTCCTTCCACAGTTCTCAAGGACACCTGACAATTTGCATTGTATACCCCAAACATCTCTGGGGGCCACAAGACTTCTGTATGAGGATGCTGGTAGACATTCCTGTGGAAACTGACTGGCTGGTGACAAGTTGTACAGGAAATTGATGTGTGACTCATTTACCAAGGCTTACTGTGCTAGAAAAGAAAGGAGCGGGTATTGGTTCATGGAAACCGTCCTACTGTCTGTATTTTATTAAAACACCGTTTCCCAAATGGAAGGCTGCTTGAGTGTCACCTCACCAAGGTTTGTCTGAATTCTTATAAGTCAACAAGTTCACGAGTTGTGTTGTTGTGAGCAGACCGCTGCTCACTCAAGGGCCACACACAACTGTCACCTGACCCTGACATGGGAGCCTGAGGCAGGGCAGTACACCAGGCCTGGGCATCCCTACCCCAACTTTACAGTAAAAGCAGGTAGTGGTTCCCAGCCAGGCCCTGCCTTGGCTAGCTTGACCCTCTGTCCATTGCTAACTGGACATCAAATGTCCCAACCCTCACATTGATTTTGAGCTGTTCCTCATCTTGGAGAAGTATTTAATGGACTAAAACTCAGGTAGCTGGGCCAGGTAGTGGTAGCGCACACCTTTACTCTCAGCACTTGGGAGGCAGAGGCAGATGGATCTCTGTGAGTTTAAGGCCAGCCCCATCTACAGAGGGAGTTCCACGACAGCCAAGGCTACACAAAGAAATCCTGTCTCAAAAAAACCAATCAAACCATACCAAAAACAAAACAAAACAAAAGAAAAAACGCAAATCAAAACCAACAACATCAAGAATCTCAGGCAGCTGCAGGTGCATGGGGGTTTGGAAGCGGCTCAGCTCCTTTTCTGAAAGCCTCTCCTTCTGGGGCCCAAGCAAGGATGTGTTTCCTCTGCATGTTTCTCCAAGCCTGAAGAGGCTCTAATGGCTGTCTTTACTCCCTTCAACCCAGGCTTAGGGGTGGTAGGAAAATGAATTTGATGTCTGATGGCTTTGGATCACCTCACCTTTAAGGAGCAGTGAACCAACTTACAGATAAATATTAAGGAAGGTGAGGTGGTATACGGCCATGGCAAACACAGCAAAAGAGTGCAGTTAGGGCATCCTGATTTATCTCTGAACTTCAAGGGCTTAGCAGTGGGGAAAGCTGGGGGATGAGCCAATTCATAAGTCCAGGATACCCCTCCCTGGATGGGAAGGGCTCTTGTATGACCCTGGGGTCAAGGATCATGCCACCTCCCACATCATCTGCATGCACTATTAGCAGACAGTCCATTTGCAATAGCGGGTCCAGCTGGGACTGCGCCAAAGGGCCATAATTATAACATCAGAGAGCACCGCTCCTCAGGAAAGCCAAGAAGCATGCCATAAATATCAAGGCTGGGTCTGCTGTCAGTTTTCAAAACACAATCTATAACATTATCCAGGGCTGAAAGGCTTATTGGTCAAAAGTCTGCCTTCCATTCATTCATGCCAGTAGAATTTCTATCTTTGATTTGCCCCATTCCAAATGGTTCTGGGATTCCCCACCCAGCCACAGCCTCCTCCTGCTGTGTCTGTTCTCACAGGGGAGACTGGTTTGAGTCTTCTTGCTAGCATCTTAGGGCTGAGATATCAATGCAAACAAATGGGACTTGAGGTGAGAGAGATAGCATAAGATATCCCATGGCATAGGTAGGTAGGTACAGGTGACATTCCAGCCGCCTGTTTGCTCAGGCTGCTTGCTATGAGTACCCCATCCTGGGTGGCTTAAGTGGCAGAAATTTATTTCATAATACTGGGGGCTAGAAGTTCAAGATCAAGGTGCAAACAGTCTTGGTTCCTTCTGGGGCTTTCTTCAGATGGCACTTTCTCCTGTACCTCTGTGAGCCTGTGTCCTGCTATCTTCTGAGAATGACACAAGTCATAGTGGATTAGTTCCTTGCAAAGGCTCTGGGCATGTTGGGCTGTGGGAAGGAAGAACGGATGGACCAAGGGAGAACTGATAGACCAAGGGAGAACGGATGAACCAAGGGAGAACAGATGGACCAAGGGAGAACAGATGGACCAAGGGAGAACCGTTCACTAGTGTGCCATGCTGAGCCTGCCCTGTGCTGGAGTTCTGGGGACAGAGCTCTGTGACTTGACTAAGGAGAGACACAGGGGACAGGAGGCAACCAGAGTGAGGGCAGCAGGTACGCTGGCCTCCCCGGCTGCATCTCAGGGCACTGCAGCCCTGCACACTGGATTGTGTTACCCAGAAGCATGCTGGGGTGAAAGCCAGGCTTTCGGGAGTCCTGGAATCATGCAAAGAAGACTTTCTCGTCAAATAACAAGGAAAAAGTGACAGGACGAGATGAGGAGCCAGCCACCTCTGCCACTCGGCTAGCCAGATGGCTGCAGGTCCAAAGTCTCTGTGGTCAGGAACCCACATTTCACCAGTTGTAGGAGGAGGGCCCACTTGTTGGTCCCAGCCACCTGGCTAGCTTGCTCCGAAATAACCACACAGAAATAAAACACTGCTTGGCCCGTTAGCTCTAATTTCTTATTGGCTAACTCTTACATCTTAGTTTAACCCATTTCTATTAATCTGNCTGCTTTCTTCCTCCCAGAATTCAGTTCTGTCTTCTCAGCCTACCTAAGTTCTGCCTATCAGGCCAAGGCAGTTTCTTTATTCCTTAATCAATACAAACAACACAGAGAGGGGACTGGCTCCTATCCAGCTAAGCTGCCTTTCATCACAACTTCCTAAAACTCTGGCCCCAACCCCCATCCCACCAGGTGATTCCAGGGCTCCTGCTCATCCCACAGAGATGAGCGCCTTTGTTCCCCAGGGAAGTGTCAGCTCTGGTCACCCTGCCAGGACATGCTCCTGTCCTGAGGAATGAGGAAAGGCAAGCTGGGCAGCTGGACTCTTTCTAACTCTAGGACTGAGGAGAATAGGGCTCACCAAGAAAGCACAGGGTTGGCATTATGGTGGGCATATGAATTCTGGGAATGGGCTTCACCCAAAGGCTCAGACCAGACCCCTCTCTGAGTCTGGACAGGCCTGACTTTACCTGAGAAAAGCACACACCAACCAAGTATTTCCCAGGAGATTCAACTTTAACCAGGTATCTTGTGTTTCTATTTGCCAAATGAGGAAGCTGCTACCTGGACAGGGAGATAGCTATCATAACTCTATGGGTGACAAATGAATTGCCTATATAGAGAAAACTGACATTTAAAAGTGGAAGCCCAAAGAGGGACCCATGAGGTCTTGGTACTACCAAGCTACTAGTACTTGTAGGTTCCTCTGGAAATCTTCCAGGGGCCACAGCCTCCTGATTGACACTGGCCCCTGTCCTTCATTCCTTCACGCTCCGGAAGAGAAACTCAGTCCCTGCAAGAGACAGCAACTGACTGCTCCAAGCCAGCAGCAGGAGCCAGTTTGGATAACTCAGTCACAAGAACTGGAGAGAACTCAGGGATTGGATTTGCCCACATTAGAAGGCAGCCAGGCAGGGTGTGTTTGGGGAGGAATAGACCCTTCCGATGTAAATCTAGATGAAACTTGCTTAGGGTGAAAATCAGATCTCTCTGAGCCCAAATCAGCTTTCCATCAGTACATTCTCGGGTACATATCCCATGTCAGTCTGAGGTAGGCGTGTGTTTGTGCATGGGGGGGTGTCCACCTGTATGCCCTGGAGGTTTAGAGAACACGTGTGTTTGCCTTGATCTGAGATCTCTGACTGCCCCCAAACTGCTGTGACATCCTTATTGACGACTTTTCCCTGCGCTTTTCCAGGACTGCTTCACAGTACGGTTATGATGAGAAAGAGCAATGAGCCACCCCACCAGTGCCATGAAATGATGCTTTGCAGCCTGATGTCTGCACAGGCATTGGGCACCAAAGAGTTCTCACTGGCACAGGGATAATGTTACCTTCCACTGAAGTGCCTGGTAAGCCACTCAGACACTTACTCACCTGCTTTGCACAGGGTCCATTGAGTATATGGTCTATGCCAAGCTGAGAGACTGATGGAAAAGGGCTGGTCCAGGATCAGATGCCCGACACACAGATCTTCAAAGTCTGTGGCCATTGTGGCTCACACATGACCCCAAGCTCTGTTACTTCACACATGGAGAAAGACACAGAGGAAAGAGGTCTTGCTCAAGGCTAGAGCACAGGACTAGACAGCAGCCGAACTGGTCAAGGTTAAAGCCCAGGATGCCCTCTGTAGTGTACAGGAGCACTGCCCCTTGGTGAACCATGGGCAGAGGGAAGTCCAAAACTCTGCATGTAGGATCTGGAGCCTCAGCATTGCACCTAAGAATGACCATCTCTCCCACTTCCCAGTGGGTACCAAGAGAGAGTGGTTAAGGGGTGATTGGCTGATGGGGGCAAAATGAACCTTCTTTATACCAGAGAAGAATGGCTTGAATAGCTCCTGTGGCAGAGAGCTCAGTGCTATAGCAGGCAAGCACCGTGATGGAGAGGGTCATTCTCACTGCCCACAGGTCACACGCCTCCTCTCCTCTCAAGCAGGGCTTTTATCCTCTCCCTCCAGACAATCCCTTTCCCTCTTCCTAGGAGCCCTGCCAGGCTCAGCTGGCTTTTGTTCTTGTCATCATCTTACAGCATCGAAATGCAATTAATGGCCTGTAGTTCCTCTGAAAGTTAGATGAGGTGATTGTGTGAAACTCTTGGGATAAAGCACGGGCCTAGGAAACAATAAAGGCCATGAGAGCGAACGCAAGTTTCACACAGGATCCGGTAGGAGAATAATACCTTGGCCCCTTTTGAGTTTCTTGAGATGCTGACAGTCACCCTCATTGCTACATCACTTCCGGGGTTTGTCTACAGCACCGGTACAGTCACTTCCACAGTTTTTATCTTCTGGTCCCCCATTTTATTTTCAGCACTAACTTCCTTTAAGAATCAATTGCCTGTGAAATCACAGGTTGGATGCAGTTCGCTTTCTAACTACACAAAGACAGATGGAAAACAAAGCACTCTCTAGGCAGTCAAATGTTCCTAGGGCCCCTGATGACACTCTGGAAGATTCTCTTTATCCTAGGGCAGGTGCTGAGTTTTGTCTAGGAAGCAGATACCCCAGAAGAGGACCCAAACATGTTCTACAAAACCTGGTAGCAGGGCCAGAGAAAATATTTGCAAATACCTTATCTCGCCAAAGACATCTATCTGTATCAGTGAAAACTTTCTTAAGCTTATTGATAAATATTGTGGTAAAAACATGCAAGGTATTTGAACTTACACCTCGTCACAGAAAATCTCTGCTTGGTACATAGGCACACAGAAAGTATCACAATGTCATTGCCATTAGGAAAATGCAAATGAGAGCTGGGCATATTGGCACAGACTGTCTGTCATTTCAGCACTTAGGAGGTAGAGGCAAGAGGATAAGGTCATCCTTAGCTACTTAGTGAGTTCAAAGCCATCCTGGTATACTTGAGATTCAAAATAGTTTTAAAAATAAATGTTTGGTTGGAAACTTTTCATGACTGCTTCTATTTCCTTAGGGGTTATAGGTCTATTTAAATTGTTTATCTGGTCTTAGCTCAATTTTGGTATATGGTTTATCAAGAAATTTGTTTTTTTATGGAATTTTGTGGAATATAGATTTTTGAAGTATGGCCTAATGATTTTCTGGATTTCTTCAGTGTCTGTTGTTATGTCCCCTTATCATTTCTGACTTTATTAATTTAGATATTCTCTCTCTGCCTTCTAGTTAGCTTGGATAAGAAGGGTTTGTCTACCTTGTTGATTTTCTCAAGGAACCAGCTCTTGGTTTCATTGATTCTTTGTATCATTCTCTTTGTTTTTATTTTATTGGTTTCAGTCCTTAGTTTGAGTATTTCCTGCTGTCTGCTCCTCTTGGGGATGTTTGCTTCTTTTTGTTCTACAACTTTCAGGTGTGCTGTTAAGTCACTAGTATGCGATTTTTCCAAATTCTTTTTGCAGGCATTTAGCGCTATGCACTGTCATCTTAGCGCTGCTTTCATTGTGTTTCATATGTTTGAGTATGCTATGCTTTCATTTTCACTGAATTCTGAGAAGTCTTTAATTTATTTCTTATTTCTTCTTTGACCCATTGGTAATTCAGTTGAGAGTTGTTCCATTTCCATGCGTTTGTAAGCTTTCTGTTATTTGTGTTGTTTGTCGAACCCCAACTTTAATCCATAGTGATCTGATAAGATACAGGGAGTTATTCTATTTTTTATAAATCTGTTGAGACACGCTTTGTGACTGAGTATCTGGTCAGTTTTAGAGAAGGTTCCATAGGGTACTGAGAAGAAGGTATATTCTTTTGTATTTGGGTGAAATGTTCTGTAGATGACTGCTTAGAAAGAAATCAGAGAAACATCACCCTTCACAATAGCCACAAAGAATATAAAATATCTTGGGGTAACTCTAACCAAACAAGTGAAAGACCTGTATGACAAGAATGTCAAATCTTTGAATAAAGAAACTGGAGAAGATATTGGAAGATAGAAAGATTTCCCATGCTCATGGATCAGTAGGATTAACATAGTGAAAATGGCAATCTGACCAAAAGCAATCCACAGAGCCAATGAAATCCCCATCAAAATTCCAACACAATTTTTTTACAGACCATGAAAGAACAATATTCAACTTCATATGGAAAAACAAAAACCTAGGACTGCTAAAAACAATCATGTATAATAAAAGAACTTCCAGAGGAATCACCATTCCTGATTTTAAGTTCTACTATAGAGCTATATAGTAATAAAATCAACATGGTATTGTCATAAAAACAGACAGATCAAATAAATAGAATAGAAATGAAGCCCCAGATGTTAATCCACACGCCTATGAACACCTATTTTTTGACAAACAAGCTAAAATTATACAATGGGGAAAAGAAAACATTTTCAACAAATGGTGCTGGCATAACTGGATGTCAACAAGTAGAAGACTCAAAATAGAGCCATATTTATCCCCAGGAACAAAACTGAAGTCCAAGTGGATCAAAGACTTCAACATAATCTAGTTACACTGAACCTAATAGAAGAGAAAGTGGGAAATAGCCTTGAATACATTGGCATAGGAGACCACTTCTTGAACAGAAAACCAGTAAGTAACACAGACATTAAGATTGACAACTAATAAATGGGACCTCCTGAAACTGAACAGTTTCTGTAAGGCAAAGGACAATGTCAATAAGACAAAATGTCAGCCTATAGAATGGGAAAAGATCTTCACAAACCCTACATCCAACAGAGTGCTGATCTCCAAAATATATAAAGAACTTAAAAAACTAGACATCAAAAGCCAAATCCAGTTTTAAAATGGGGAAGAGATTTAAATAGTGATTTCACAGAAGAATCCCAAATGGCCTAGATACACTTAAAGAAATATTCAAACTTCTTATCCCTCAGAGCAATACAAATCAAAATGACTCTGAGATTTCATCTTATACCTGTCAGAATGGTTAAGATCAAAAATACAAGTGACATCTCATGATGCTGGAGAGGATGTGGGGTAAAGGAAACACTCCTCCATGGCTGGTGGAAGTGCAAACTTTTACAGTCACTTTGGATATCAATATGGAGGTTTCTCAGAAAATTGGGAATCAACCTATCTTAAGACCCAGTTGTACCACTTTTGAGCATATACCATAAGGATGCTCAATAGTACCACAAGGACATGCGCTCAACTATGTTCACAGCAGCATTATTAGTAATAGCCATAACCTGGAAACAACCTAGATGTTACTCACCCAAAGAATGGATAAGGAAAATGTGGTACATTTACACTATGGACTATTACTCAGCTGTTAAAAACAATGAGTCAAGAAATTTGAAGGCAAATGGTTGGAGCTGGAAAAAAATCATCCTGACTGAGGTAATCCAGACCCAGAAAGACAAACATGGTATGTACTCACTTAGAAGTGAATGCTAGTGGTAAAGTAAAGGACAGCCATGCTATCCACAGTCCCAGAGAAGCTGGGAAACAAGGAGGGCCCAGATTTCCCACAGAAGGGGAAACAAAAAAGATTATGTGGGAAGACTAGGGGCAGGTAGAGATGGGAACCCGAGGGCTCGGGGTGGGGTGGATGAGGGGAGTACTGAAAGAGAGGACTGGAAAGGGGGCATTTCGGGATCAGGTAGAAACCGGAGGCAAGGGAAACTCCCAGGAATCTACAAAGATGACCCCAGCTATGGTGGATGTGTAGCCTGAATTGGTCATCTCTTGTAACTGGGAAGGACTTCCAGTGGAGGGAATGGGACGCTGGCCCAGCCACATAACCTTTGACCTACAATCTGTCCAGCCTATGGTATGTGCAGGGGTAAGGATGGTGCAGACATTGTGGGAATGGCCAACCAAAAATTGGTCCAACCTCAGATCCATACCAAGAGAGTGAGCCCACCCCTGACACTGCCTGGTGTGCTAGGTACCGGAGGTCAGAAGGCAAAGAGACCTAGGACAAAACCAAACATGATTAGAAAAAAATGTCAACACAGTGATGCCTAACGATATTCTGCTATACTTAGAGAATGTTGACTACCCCAATTGTCATCAATCAGAGAGCATTCATTCAGTAACTGATGGAAACAGATGCAGAGACCCACAGCCAAGCATTGGGCAGAGCTTGGGGAATTCTGTTAAGATAGGAAATGGGATTGTATAAGCCAGGGGGACCAAGGACATCACAAGGGAACCCACAGAAACAACTAACCAGGACTCATAGGCACTCCCAGAATCTGAACCCCCAGGCAGGAAGCCTACACATGTGTGACAGTTGTATGATTTGGTCTACTTGTGGGACTCTAGCAGTAGGGGCAGGAGCTGCCCCTAAGGCTTTGGCTGGCTTTTGGGAACCTATTCTTCATACTGGGTTGCCTTCCCCAGCCTTAGTATAAGGGGAGGAGCCTAATCCTACCTCAATTTGATATGCTGTGCTTTGTTGATATCCACGGGAGGAGTGGATTGGTGGGGGAGGGTGCAGAGGAGGGTTGGGAGGGAGGGAATGGGAGGAGATGGGGGAAGGGAAATTGAAGTCAGAATGTAAAATAAATGGATAAATTGAATTAATAAAAATGATTAGAAGAAAGTAAGGGGAAAAAAGGAAGAAAGGAAGGAAGAAGGGAGGGAGGGAAAGGAAGGAAGGGAGAAAGAGGAAGGAAGTGAGGAATGGAGGGAAGGAGGAAGGAGAAAGGAAGCGCATGGAACCAAGTGACACCATGCAGCACTTGGACAAACAACTAGCACTCAGAAAACTGAGCACACTGAGTGCTGGCCAGGGCCGAAGGGACCCTGGCTCTGCACATCCCTGGGATGTAAAATGGTGCAAACATTTGCTTGAAAGAAGTGCGGTCTTCAGAGTGTGAAGCAGCGATAGAAAAAAACGCAAGTGCTGCTGCGTGGGTGATCCGGTTGTGCCTCCCAAAGCCACAATGAACAGAAAGCAGAAGTCTAAAATGCATAGACTCCCCTGAGCCAGGAGCGTCCCTGCTGTGCAGCTCCACAGACTGAGCACCTAGGGCTTCAGACTGGAGCTGAAGCTACACGGTGCTCTCCAGTATCGCGAGAGCCCAGGGCCAGAGAGAAATCCGAGTCTGAGGTTCACTTTCTACGTTCTGCATTTCATGTCCACACAGTCAGAAAGTTGAAAACTCCTCTCTTGAGCATCACATGGTGGATGAGGGTGGCTGTGTTCTGTATTATGGATAGAACATAGAATTTTCTATCATTTTATGTGACAAAATAATATTAGCTGTCTGTCTTCAAACATTTAAAAATGTAAAAAAAATTAAAAAAAAACACAAAAACACTTTTTACCCTTGGGCTATATTAATCAGGGTTGAGCCTGGGTCAGTGTCCAGGGCAATATGAGAAGCTCTTGAGAGAGCTTTAAAGATTGAGATGGCAAAGTCAACTCCAAGTTGAGGGGATGCCATTACTTATTTCTGTGTGAGGTATGGTGTCATTTCGGTCAGCAAGGTTGAGGGACACATGCACAGAACTCAGAAGGCCCTGTGACAGGGCCAGTGGGTAAAGGGCACTTCAGGGACTGCAAGTAGGTGACAGGCACAAGAAAAGTGGTGCAGGGGAGCCCTAGAGTCTGGTTCCTATGGATTAGGAAGGAAGGGAGGGA
>LOJH01005866.1:0-10697 GCA_001685095.1 Ellobius talpinus | reverse complement strand
GAGGGAGGGAGGGAGGAAGGGAGGGAGGGAGGAAGGAAGGAAGGAAGGAAGGAAAGAAAGAAAGAAAGAAGGACAGAAAAGAAAGTGAGAAAAGAAAGAAGAAAGAAGAGAAATAGAAAGTAAGAAAAAAGAAAGGAAGAAAGAAGGAATGATTATGAAGGATAGAAAGGAAGAAAGGAGAGAGAAATATGAAAGAAGGGAGAGAGAGACAGAGAGACAGACAGACAGACAGAGAGAGAGAGAGATCAAGAAGAGGGAGAGAATATAATTTCCTGAAACCAAGGACCTGAAATCAATGACCACACTGCAGGGAGGATGCAGTCCCAGGTGGAAGGGATATTCCTGCTCATAATTTGAGCTCTATACCTGGAGAAGCATGAGGACCTGGGGTCCTGTGGTGCAGATGGCGCTCTATCCTCCTCACCAGCTGTGCACCCAGCTCTTTGCGGTTCAGGATGCTAAACAGTGGTCCAGGATCATAAGAGGCTCCCTACTTGGCAGCTCCAGGGGCCATGCAGAGACTGTGGATATCTTTTCTGTGACCACACAGCGCTGAACACGGCTGTGAACTGAGTGCTTTGAGAGTCTTAGGCAGCATTCCCAGTTTGCAAGAGCACCTCCATCCCCCGCTACCTGTTTTGATGGCTGCGTTTGTTGTTCATGCTGTTTGACTGACTCCAGAACCCATTTCCACTTACAGCTACTTCCATGGGGAGACTCATGGCCAAGGGGTAGTCTCCATCTTACAGGAGTGGGGGCCAGAGACACACTACAGCTTCCCACTGAGCCCAAGTTCCTCTGCATTCTGAATGATGGGCACAAGGTTCTTCACTAGCTGGAGTGACTTTCCTCCCAGGCACCTCACAAATTCGTCCCACATCTATTCAGAACTGCCAGTGAAGCACCCATTTGTTCTAGGTGTCATTATAGAGGGTCGACAAGATAACAGAGCCCTACTCTCGGGGTCCTCACAGCTAGACTCAAGGAGTTCAGGGGATGGCTCAAGACTATGGAGAAGCATGGTGCCTGTTGAATGTCCCAGAAGATGGATATCGGGGACGCCATGAGGGAGGCAGTGGCATACACCCTTCAAAGCTCTGGGAGCCAATGCATAAAATGATCCAGACGTTTTGATGCCATCAATGCCCTCACCTTACAGTAAAGGAGGTTCATATGGGCCAGATTCAACCCGAAAGTACTGGATTCAGTGATTCTGGCCACACAGGGCATTGTAGCCAAGAACTGTGAGGCCTTGCCTGGATATCAAACTCCACAAACAGAAGCTTTCAGGGAACTGCTTAGTCCAAGAGCCTTTCCTTTGACTCTGAGATGCAGCCCAGCATGCCTTTCCGCGCCTAACCCGACCCAGTCATCGGTGTCCCCTCTGCCTTTGACGTGTCACCTGGACAGCACAAGGCAGGGGACACTTCGTGTGTTTGAGCAGCCCCTGTGCTCACACAGGTACTGCTTTCTCTCCGCAGTCCTTGTGCCAAGCTCAGCCAACTGCGACGGAAGGATGCTGATTGGCTGCTGCAAAGAGAAGGACAACTCAGGCACCCCTCACTTAGGCTAAACGATCAGAAAGAGTGCGTCCCCAGCATGGGAACGGCCAGGTATACATCTTAGCGCAGATACAGGTTGCTGCAAGAAACAGATATGCCCAGTGGGATCCTGGTGGGACATGGTGGTGGCAGACACCAGGCCAGAGAGGAGAAAGAAGACATTGGTGGCCAAGTCAGGTGACCCTATCCACATGTGTTGAACAGGTAACTCTTAATACTGCTGAATGAGGTAGGCAGAGTGTTCCACTGCCCTACCCAGGTTGACACTGGCTTACTTCTTAGGTTTTCCTTCTATCTCTGGGTCCTTCCACCTGACACATGAGGGTCCTTTGAGGCAGAGCACCGGTGCAGCTGCTATCAACAAACTGGGAGGTCCACTCTAGCCCCCTCCCTGTGATATCTGGAGTCAGCCCCCTACCCTCCAAGGCCCTGCCATCTTCTCTCTCAGGCAATAGCTGCTTTCCCTGGCGAGACATCCCTGTGGACTGAGACCAGGCCAAGATAAAAGCTGCGCTAGAGGACGGCTGTGAAAAATAACACAGATGGCCAGCTGCGCCATTTCCTGTACAACACATAATTAGGTTAGATAAGAAACTAGCTGTGTCTAAGTGCTATAAATGTCTATATTAAGCTCTTTTGAAAGTGCCGAGCACTTTGACATTTGAGAGTTCAGAGTAATTGAGGTATTGAAATAAAATTGCTTCTGTTATTTAAAAGGTCATTACGGTCTTCGGCTAGATATACGACGACTATTTTCCACTCTAGTGAGCCGTTCTCTCTGGTACAATTAGTGTCGCTTGAGTAGAGGCCTGCCAGGGAGACTCCCACACAGCAGCCCCCACCAGAGGCCCAAGGTAGCTAAGCAAATGTGTGGAGCAGGAAGGAAGAAGAAAAAGCCTCTGACACCCCAAATCCACGAACTCAGCCCCTGCTGACGGGTGCCCCTGCACTGGTTTGCTCTGTGCAGCTTGTGCTCTCCGTCATTCCAAGGATGGCACCACAGTCAGAACAGTGCAGAACTGGCCACCCCCAGGGAAACAGTAGGCATGGGATTTGTGGGGGTGGGGAGAGGCCAGAGCAGGCCATGATGAGCATGAGCCGTGGGAGTCTGTGTCCCTGGCTTATGTCAATCCTGTGAAGTTTATCATTAGACCGTGAAGAAGCCCCTCTCTGGCAAGACAGGATGGGAAACTGGACATAGCACAAGAGTGGCCATAAATGCTAGAAGAGTCCATGACTGGCTCCTAGTCTCTCCCCTTTAAAGCTGAAGCAACTCCATCTGCCCCCTTCTACTTTGTCCTGAGCCTTCCTCAGTCTAAGTCCTTGTGATTTTAGTATTCGTTCAACTAAAAGCATGCAAGCCAGGGTCACAGCTGCTGGAATGCACGAGATAATGGATTTAGAGCAACGGTTCCTGGGAGGGAGATCAGATGGGCAGTGTGCTGACTCCAAGGACAGCTAGAGGCCAGCACATCTGGCAGACTGTTGGTCACCAGCCTGAGGCACTCTGTCCCTTCCATGGTCATCAGTGTCACTGTAATTCTGAGGGTCTAAGCAAATCCAGATCTCCAGCCATGCTCTACAAATGCGGTTGCTGGAATGTCCTACCAGAAACGCTCGTCGTCACAGCTTCTTAAAGTTCTCATGCAAGCGATCGCAACTCTCCATGCCTCCAATTATTGAGTTAAATAAGTAGATGCTTTAAGCTATGGATTATAATACCCATTTACTATCTGAACTGGTAAAAAATTATTATTTTATTATCAATTTACTATATCACAACTTTTCAATGTCTCTCAGAGACACTTAACTTACAAAGGCATGTTTTTCGAAACTAGGAAACCCATTGCTCTTGGGAGGAGACAAATGGGGTCTGACTCCATTCTGTGTGGCTATAATAGAACACCTGAAACTTGGTTTATCAAGAACAGAGTGTTATTTTGTACGATTCTGGGAGTTTGGAAGTCCAGGGTCAAGGAGTTGGTATCTGAGAAGACTTTTATGCAGGAGTTGGTATCTAAGGGGGACTTTTATGCCTCATTGTCCCACAGTGGAAGGCAGAAAGGCAAGAAAACACATCTACCACATAGCTGAATTCACGGTATCTAAGTCTTACATGAAGCATCGATTCATTCATGAGGGGAGAGCCCTTTTGACCTCAGCACCTCTCATTAGGCCCCACCTTTCGACACTGCCAGAGTGGGAACTCATTCAAACCACAGCAAACGCTGGGAACAAGTCCTTCACGGTATATTCATTCAGACAGTCACGCTTTAGAGACTCTGTGCTGAGGGAGACATGGACAACTTGAAAACAAAGACTCAAACAGGTACCGTACACCATGTTCCCAGCAGCACTGTTCATGACACAAGTGCCCATGGACAAGCAAGTGGACACACACAGCAGATAAGCCTTATAAATTATGGTCTAATCTGTGCTCTAGCACTGACAGACTTGACTACATTGTACCAGCAAAAGTAAGCGGGACATGAAAGACAACATAATCCCACTTAGATGAGTCCTCAAGCCGTCACATTTCTGGGGACAGACAGAACAACAGTGGCTTCCATGGTCTGTGGGTCCAGCAAATGGGGAAGTTTACCTTTGGGAAAATAAAACTCTACTAGTGATGGTGGTGGTGATGTCTCCACATCAATATGAATAGCCTTAATGCTATGGAATTGTGCTCATGAAAATTATTAAAACAGAAAAAGTTGCATTAGGTATATTCCCCATGATAAACAAAAAATTTAAGAATAAGGAAAATAAAGAATCCTGCACTCTAGCGCGACTAATACTGCATGGGACTCAGAGCAGCAGGCTGGAAAGCAAAGGAGGGGTACAGAGTCCCCCCCCCCGACATTTGTCTTACTGAGACTCATCTGTGCTGCAGACTGAGACCTGTGTCAGGAAGCTGGTCCGACAGCAGTGTGACATCATAATAAGGGCCACTGAGAAGACCACAGTGGGGGGCAGTGAGATGACTTCTCAGACTCCTGAAGGCAACTTGAGACAATGAGCAGGAAAGGTCTGAGCCCTGCTGGCATAGGGAGGGAAGCATTGAAAACGGATGGGGAGATTAATCCTTCCTTGGAAAGAATGCTTCGAAAATATGAGCTTTCAGGCTTGAGCTATACCTCAGTGATAAAGCATGTGTTTGGCATGGCCCTGGGTCTGATCCCTGGCCCATTAAACATGTATTTTGCACTTAGGGATATATGCACCACTTCAGTACAGGTCTCTGTGAAATAGAAGCTACCTGTAAACAGAAACTACCCCTGCCTTCTCCCAGAGTGACTACTTCACCCAAGAAAATACAGTAGCATATTTCTAAATCTTAAACAGTTTCAGCCAGCAGTAACTGAGGATGGGGCTCAGGGCCTCGCACTTGCCCATCAAGGGTTCTCCCATTGAGCAGCAGCACCTGACCCCTGGCCAACTTATGAAACAGACCCAAGAGTTACATGCTGGCTTGTAAGTAGATGCCAAGACCAGCTATCTTCTTAAGTGTGGGCATCCCCCCAGGCCTAAGAGTCTAAGCAGTTTCCTGACAGATGTTTCCAGGCACTCTTAGGAAGTTCTGAGTCTATGGGTTGGCCCTGACTGGCCCCTTGGTTCACAGGTCCTGTGCTTCTCCGGAAAGAATCTAAGGCTTCCTTCTTGACCCCTGAAAGGAGGTGCTTCTGCAGGCCCTCTGAGCGCAGGCCCTCTGAGTGAGTGTAGGACCTCTGAGTGAGAACTCCCAGGAGTTCCATCACAGACACAAGCCCGAGGGTGCCAGAGGGCAAACCCATACAGCCTGTTGCCACCCCCAGACAAATGTGCTATTCCAGGCTACTCTCCCATGGAAACTGGCAGACAGTCTGCCATCAGGCTAAATATAGCAGTGTCTTTCTGCTGAGTTTGGACCCTGGGTGGTGTGGTTTGGGCAGAAGGCTCAGACGGTGGCTTTAGAGAGAAATAGAATCTACAGGGAAAAAAAGAACACCCACCCCATCCATCCCCACACACGGGTCGTCTCCTCAAATTTTCATTTCAAAGCACGTTCATAATCCTTTTGCATGGGTTATTGAAGAGCTAAGCAAGAGATTAAGCCAGTAGGGTCTTATGGTGACAAAGCAGACAGGGACCTGCCCTCTGAAGACTTGCTGTTCTAACCAAGAAGAAAGCTGCATTTCATAGCCCTGTCCCCAGGGGAGAGAAAGGACAGCATGCCAGGGAAGAAAAGCAAGGAAGGGGTCAAGAAAGGTCAGCAGGGCCTGACCTTGGTAGAGCAGCCCCCAGACTGGCACAGCGTTTTGTGTGTTCTCAGGATGTAGGATTGGATCAGGGAGTTTTATCTCCAGTCTCCAATGAGGAAAAGCTGACAGGGGATATAGGCTGGCTAGTAGCCCTGTCAGCATGACTGCTCCCTGTCCCAGGCTTGAAGGCAGCTTGTCCCTGGGTTACAGCTACAACAAGTCTCTCACAGGCCTGTTCCTCTGAGGCCTGTATCACCCTGGAGGTGGGCCTGCTCCTCCACAGGGAATAAAAGAGGTGAAATGGCCTCCCAGTATAGAGACAGATCCAGGTTCGGGCCAGGTCTCATCACGTACAAAGCAATGTTCACGCTATTGAGTGAGAACGGTCAGAATAGCAGCAAATGAAAACATGCCTGGAGAGATCCTACCAGACACTGAGCCCCACTGGGGTTCTAATGCCAAGTCTGGTGACCAAGAAGGTAAGAACCGTTTGCACACAGTCGGCCAGCCCCTAGCAGATGAGGACTGCAAAAGAAAAGTGGGGAGAGAAGGAAAGGGAGAAGACAGAATCAATGAAATTAAAAGGCATATTTGGATAGTAAGATTAAGAAGAGAATTGTGGGAACATAAAGGGAAGCAGAGAGACTGAGCTTAGAAGAGATGGGGAGGAGCCGTCTAAATAGCCAGGGAGGTCTGCAATCTCCAGATATGGGCTGGAGGATGCTCCCAACACCAAGAAGCATATCTGCTGCCCAGAGTCCACAGAGATGGAAGGAGACACAGGCAAGAAGCTTCCTGGGCTGAGCTCCACAGAAGGCCAAGGACACAGTATATGTCTACACACCCGTGTCCACTAAGTCAGAAGCCCCCCAGTCTACACATGAATAAGATCCCTGCCACCTGCTCCACATCCCGGAATGCCAGCTGCATCCTGGCAATGGACAAAAGGAGTTTATGCATTAGTAATGCTTCCATTTTTATGCGGATATTTGGAATAGCATGTGGATGACAAAAAGACTGAATCGTGTCCTAATCTTCCAAAACCTGAAGAGTAAGAGTTAAAACTAGCCACCCACCAAGCTCCCATTATTGGGCATGATTATGTGAAGAATTCCAGAATTAAGAAACCTTAAAGAATTTACTTGTGAGTATGATGCACCCTCCCCCAACACCCCATAGCATCCTTTGTACTCAGACATTTATCTCACCTTGCAAAAGGCATCTTTCCCCATCAAAGAACAAGATAGTCTCATGATCCACAGTAGGGAGAAACATGGAGTATTCAGTGGCAGTCTTCTCTTGCTCACTGTTGGAGGTCCCAGTTAAAAATCTCATGGCCCAGGTCATTTTCTAGGCAGTCTCTAGTCTTGGGTCTCACTCTATACTCCAGCCCCTTAGAGGGGCTACCAAAGACCTGGCATTCCTGCTCCCATTTTCTCCCAGTGGTTATGTGAGTCCCTGCCGTCTACCTCTGGGTTGCTTCTCACCCCTTCATGAAATCTTCCTTACTGGAAGGCAAAGAAGCGAAGCGAAGAGATGCTAAGGGGGAAAGGTTAGTGGGCAGCTGCAGAGCTCAGGAGGGTGGTTCTGCAGGAGCAGAGTCCTCAAAGTTCTCAGGCTGCATCTGGGCCGTGGTCAGAGCGTGGGTGTGAATGAAACAGGAAGAGCTAATGGCTGAGTAGAAGAATGAGCGCCACAAAAGAACTTAACTGTTGTCCCAAGCAAAGGAGAGGAATGTGTGACCAAACAATCAAGAGAGTTGACTTCAAAGAGTTCCCCCCCCCCNGTGTGTGTGTGTGTGTGTGTGTGTGGTCTTTAGCACACGTGCTCAGCAATGATCCTGGAAGCTGGTAGCACAGCCGAGCTGTAGAAAGGTAGTCAGCAGCAGTTAGCTCTAGTTAGCTCTGGAAGAGGCTAAACATTAGAGACCGGGCCTGCAAGGAGCAGAGCTGGGTGGTAGAGGGAGGGAGCAGAGGAGGATGCTGGCAGCATGGGAGGAGGTCTGTCCTGGGGAAATCCTTGTCCATTGGGAGACTTGGGGAGAAGTTGAAGATGAAAAAAATCTCAGCAGAGATGTTCTCTGGGAAGACGCCCTCCAGGAGAGTAGGAGGCAGAGCCCGATGAAGGAGACAAACTGAGACATGGCAGCCTGAGATGAAGTCCAGGACTCTGCGGTGACTGGGACAATCTGAGGGAACTTGGAACTTGCTTAGGCTGAGGGAGGAAGGGAGGAATGAAACCGAGATCTTGCAAAGAGGATGGTGGGCCGCTGGCCTTAGCTCAGCCAAGTGCAGTTGCCGGACAGGAATGAAAGAGTGTACCAGGCAGGCACGAAGAGTAAAGGGCTTCCTGGAGCCAGAGTTTGGTTACGGAGTGTGGGTCTCATAGTTAATGTGTATGGGATCTACAGTGGTATACGTGTATGAACATGAAAAATGTTGCTATGAATCCCGCTGCTTTATTCACTAGCTAAAATAAATGAAAAATGAAATGAACACACGTGGGAATGCCACAAGACAGAGAGTCAAAAACCCAGGTCCAGTTGGCTGGCTGTTCTCTTCTTAGCCTTCACAGTTCATCATGGCAATAATGACAGAGGGGACCCTGGCATGAGGATCCTGTCTCTAAAAGTCCAACATCTTCTAGACTATGGATCCCTTTAGAAAACTAAAGAGAAGGAACTTCAAACTCTTAGCCACAACCCAGACATATGTCCCAAAGCACCAAGCTGCAGATGGACTCTGAAAACCTACCCTAGACCCAGGAGTCTGAGGCTCTCATCCAACAATGTGAGGAATCCCATCCATCTGTCTGCAGCAGCTGCAAGCTGCAATAAACACCTGAAAGGAAGCACCTGCATTTCCTTCAGCAGCAGCACAGCCCCCGCACAGACCAGAGGCTAATGAGCTTTGCCCCTGTTTGCTGATGGAGAACACTTGTAATAAAGTTTAATGCAATAGAACAAGGTGCATATAACCAAAGCGGTAAACACCTCTAATTCTATTTAAAACTATAGGGTGCAGTGCATTAATGCTTAACAACCAGACACGGAAATTGGTGTGGAACTAATCAAGCTGTGTTTATTAAAAAGCAGGTACCAAGTCATCTTTATCAACAACAACAGAAGGGGCAGAACTCAGTCACACCATCCCTCATGTCCCACCTTGTGCACACATTAAGAGTCTTGTACAAATCCCGGCATGAAAAGATGCAGCTTGCCTTTCTGAAAGAAATGCTAGGTAAATTCATAATTTGACATAACTCCATGTCAAAGCCTCGTGCATCTGGGGACACTTTGCCCTGGGTAGCACATTTTAAAAATGAGAATCTTTCAGAATGCACCAAGGCACAACCTCTCCTCCACTTTGTCTCTGAGTTCCCACCACTGAGCCCTTCTGAGAAGAGGAATTCAGAGCATCTCTGGCTCCTCCATGTCCCTCTGCTCATTCACTAACCTCTGCTCTCCTCTGGTTTCCTCACCTTCTCTAGACCTGTCATTCCAGATACTTCTCACCATTCAGATTTTTGTCACCTTGTTTCCTCACTGAGGATTTTGCCCAGTGTCCAGGCTCCAACTTTGGTCTATCACTCAGAGGACACCTCAGTCCTATGGAGCTCAGGATCCATAATTCTGTTTCCAGTACTCAGTATCCTTGCTATTATATCAGTGTGGCCTTGGGGTCAGAAGTGGGACATTCTCTCTGGGAACTATTGAGAAACTCAGAATCCCAGGTCCCATTCCAGATCTCCCCAACCAGGATCATCAGTTGTCTTAGTTAGGATTTCTATTGCTGTGAAGAGACACAGTGTCCATGGTAACTCTCAGAAAGGAAAACATTTAACTGGGTGGTTTACAGTTTCAGAGGTTTAGTCCATTATCATCATGGTGGGACATGGCAGCATGCAGGCAAACATGGTGCTGGAAAAGGAGCTGAGAGTTCTACATCTTGATCCATAAGCAACAGGAAATGAACTGAGACACTGGGAGTATCTTGAGCAAATATGAAACCTCAAAGCCCACTCCTACAGGGCCATACTTCCTCCAACAAGGCCATACCTACTCCAACAATGCTATACCTCCTAATAGTCCCACTCCCTATGAGATTATGGTGGCCAAGTACATCCAAACCACCATAGAAGTTTACTAAGGCTATATATGATCTATGCACTATGTAGAGAGCATTAATCTAAGGCCCAACCCCCTGCATACTTGATTGTAAAAGAAGCTTAATGAGACCACATTGAACGCAGATCTTTGCCCATGCCGTAAATCCCTGCTTTGTTTTCAATAACAAGGAACAGCTTCTGCTCTGCACATGGGGATTGGGAAATGATTCTGACTAGGGTCATCTCTACCATGTGGTTACCTAGCCTCACAAAAGGACTGGATCCAAGTAACAGAGCTAGTCACCTTCTCCAACCAGTGTCCTAGGTCAAGAGTACTGGAAAGGCATACTGTCATGGGGAAACCATTTTAAAATTCAGAACCAACACAAAAACACCCTCCATTGAACCTGACATAGTGCATTGGAGTCAGTGTCTCAGCACTACTCCAGATGTGGCATCCCGACTCTAAACCTGAGGGTCCCTTCCTTTGGAAGTGCAAGAGCACTGAAATTCTCCATTGAGAATGATGTCACTCAGGCAGTAGGGGGACACAGAACAGCAGGGGTTCACAGTTACAAGGACAGCCCACCTTCCACATCCATTGGTAACTCAACCACCTATAGATTGAAACTATGTTTTATTTATTTATTTTTTTAATTCTGGTGCTAAACAGGTACACTCTTATTTTCTGGTGATTATAGTTTGTACTAGCAGCTATAGGTGAACTAGAAATTGGTGCAGGAGAATTGTCTATATTCTGTCAATCATGTTTTAAATAAACACTGAT
>LOJH01005865.1:20720-33417 GCA_001685095.1 Ellobius talpinus | reverse complement strand
GTGGGGTACCTGGGCGGGACAGAAACCCCAACAAGCCAGCCCTCATGTTACAAGCAGCCATGGCCATGCTTGCAGAAAGTTATTGATTTGAAAGAATTCCCCCCCTTCCACATAGCAAAATCACTAAGTTCCTGTTGACCCTATCTACTATGAGGCTTTCCTGAGTATTCAAAACCTAAGCCAAACTGGAGCAATGTTTTAAAATCAAACTGACCATTTGGATACCACCATGCCCAAGCTGATCCGCCCACCCTAAACCCAATCCTCCAAGGCCTCCCTAACAGTTTTTCCATTATTGAGATTATCACCCAGCACAAGCCCCTGGGCTTGGCTAAGCCATGTCTAAAACAAAGCACAAATTGCTGCCTGCCATGTGACACAGACCCGGCTGTCATTCTTTCTGGCACCACCCAGGGCTTCCAGTATTCAAATGCCCATCCACTCTGCAACCAGGCTCCTTCCCCTATACACACAGACCCCATAGTTCAATAAATGCCTGAGCAGTGGTGCAAGAGAAACCAGAAGTTGAGTTAGGGCTTTGACAATGACATAGCTCGTCGTACGGTTTAGCTCTCTTATCTGTCCCCTCCACCCCGAGCCTAACGCAATAAATAAACGAGATGAAGTCATTTAACAGAGAACTAATCCATGCCACACTGTCACACAGAAAACGATCCTTATGTAAAGTGCACATCAGATGGTAGGGCTTACACTTCGTAGCCTGTGCAATGGGACAGTGCAATTAGACCCTTTCATGTCCGCCTTGGCTGCACAATTATGGAGAAAGCATTGCAAAATCTGATTAAGCTCACAGTCACACAACTGGCAGCTTTCAAGGTGGGCTCTTAATGTCAGGTTATTTCGTTGCCTTTCCCATAAAACATGTAAGTCCTTACTGGTGGCCTCTGGAAGCAAGCTGCCACTCTGCTCCACAGCTTGAGACATCAGATAGGGTTTGGGGTCAATGTGGTTATAGGAAGCAGCTTCTATTTAAAGGTCTTTGAAGGGAGGGGGGAATGGGGAGGGAAAAACCAAGAAAAAGAAATCAACAGATTCTGGAGTTTCCAGTCTCTAAATGCACTCCAGAACAGCTGTTCTGCTTCTTTGTAAGTTCACTTCAAGTAGTAACGTCAAAACAATATTAAGGGCTGAAGATGAACCACAGCCTAGAAATTTGTTCTTCCTTTATGGGAATGGTTTTCCAGAAAACAGTAGGAGTAGTAAAGGAAAACTGTAGCATATGCTAAAAGTGAACTTGCTAACTTCAGTGTGGTTCATTTAAAATGATAAATATCCTTGTGGTGGATGAGAGTTTTCTCATCCTGAGGAGGCTCACAAAGTTTGGGATGGCACAGAAGAATTCACCTGCCCCAAGCTGCTGTTTCCGGAAGGCCTCAGCTTAAAGAAAAGATGCATTAGGTTCCAGATCAAAGAAAAAGCAACTGTAGAGTGCTGAGAAGCCACAGGAAGTGCCTCAGCCATGCAGTGTTGCTCCCAGCATGTAGCCCTGCCTGCCACAGGCTGCTGTAAGGGCTGCCAGCATCTACATGGCCATCCACTCTGCAGCTGGTCTCCTTCCCCAGCAAAAACCGACCCACACTTCAATAAACGTCTAAAGGGTGGTGCAAGAGGAGCTAGAACTTGAGTTAGGGCTTTGACAGTGAACATTCTTTAAAGAAAAAAAAGAAACAGAATTGGAGACACAGGCACTGACTGTGAGTACATCTGCCTTGAGCTCAGGAAATACACTTCCAAGAGGGACGATCCAACTTTCTGTTGAATCTTGATACAATCCACAAAAATTACTTACCATAAATAGTCTTCAGTGTCCCAAAGAAACAGCTGTGTGAAACTTCTGCCAGGAAGAGCCAATTAAAATGACAAAAGCATCTTATTTGTTGGTTACAGTCCTTTGCCACAAATGTAACCTTTTCTCCCTCTTCCCACTAGGACCTCATTGAGCGACATCTGTCAAAACACATAGGGAACCATAGAGTCTTGATGCAGGTATAGTTTTCAAGTTTAGTCCCTGAGGCTGGAGAGGCAGCTGGCACAGTAGCCTGCATGGCTGTCACACACAACAGCCTAAGTCCAATGCCCAGGGCTGCATAAAAATTTTATGTGGTTGTATTATGGCGGTAATCCCAGAACTCAGGGGAGGGAGGGGAACAGGAAGATCAGAAGTTCAAGGTCACCTTGGCTACATTTGGAATTGAAGACCTGAAAACTAGCCTAGGCTAGGGAATACTACCCTCCCCTCCACAATTTTTTTCTTCGATTTATAAAACAACTTTAAACAACAACCAAAAAAACCCCTCTATGTTAAAAACTAGTGGGAAGAAATGTTATGTCCACCCCAGTGTTATTGGGCAGCTGCATAAGGAAAATAGTCCTAGAAGTCGGAAAGACTAAGACAATGGAAATATCAGCCCTTGCACGCACCCAGTGCCAGCCTCACTCATCACTTTCACTTGACAATCACCATTTAGCAAAGCAACATCAGGCGCTTAGGCTAAAAATTAAGAGTGCAGGTCCCTGCCAGGGTGGGCTTTCTGCACAGTAAGACAAAAACAGACAATTCTGAAATCTGGACTGAATTCTTCCTTCCATAGCCAGACAATGAGAAGCTTGGTCGGTGACCAAAGAAAAGTGATGTTTTCTGGTGATTGCAACAGGATATGGCAGCCCCGGGAATCGTATCAAACACACATACTCCCAGAAGAGAAGAAAAATTAAGCGTGAGTATAAGACCAGGTTCAAAAGAACAGCCAAAAGAATCTTCAAAATGCCCTAGGAGGGGCCAATGACATGGCCCAGTGGGTAAAGGTACATGTGCCATTGCAGACACAGACACACACATATACAGACACACACGTGCATGGACACATACGGACACAGGCACGTGCATGCACGCACACACACACACACACACACACACACGCACAAGAACTGGAGGAATTAAAGCAGAAACTGTCATCCTGAACGTCACAAAAGGATTAACTATATAGACTAGCATGCTGCATGATTAAACTCTTAACTCTCAAAGTCAGAAAGCCAACACCAATTTCCATAATTCTTACTGAAGAAACAATGCTGAGATATCTCAGAGAAAGACCAGATTAATCTGACCAGGCTTAAAAATGTCCAGGTCTCTTTGAGAGCTGGTAAAGTGAAGGAAGATCTTGACTGTTAAGGACAGAGAGAAGATGACAAGCTGTTTGGTCACAGGGGGCAGCTGGCAGTTTCTGTTCCTTAAGTCCCTTTGCTGCTATCCTTTCTCTCAGACATCGCTGGGTCCCCTTGTGACCTCCACGTCCACTCTCTAGTGACACTTTCCACAAGTGTGACTCTGTGGAGGAAATGAGAACGAGGAGCCTCTCTAACAAGACAGCAGTTAGGAAGGAACAGCAGCAGCTAATCTGAGAATGGAGGTCAATGACTGCTCTTATCTGTGGTCCCACTCAGGAACCCAAAGGGAATCTGTTTCCTAGAGTGTGCAGCTGCTATGCACAGACAGGAGTCTGATGGACTTGGGAACTACCTTGGCAGCAGTGGGACTTCAGATCTTTAGCACATGAGCACTGGCAGGAAGGCAAGAGGAAGGATAGAGATTGTTAGGACAGATATGGCCTGCCCTTGAGACTAGCTCAAGTCCACATGCTAAGCTAAGGGGCACTTGCAAGAGGCGAGAAAGCCAGTTGGCCCCATTCTTCTCTGCTGCCTTTCAGATAGAAGGCACTTCCTATCTACTATGATGCTAAAACACCCAGACATGAAAGGTGCTTGTGGGGTACTGGGCCATGGGAAAGCTCAGGGGATAAAGAGTAAATGAACCAGAAAAGGGTAAATACTTACAACATACATTAATAAGGGTGAATAACATACTGCATAAAGGGTACTTTTAAGAGGAGTATTTATGTTGATTATATAGCTAAGTTTGAAGAGTATTTGTCTAGTATGCATCAAGTCCTGGGTTCAATCCCCAGTGCTGTATAAACTAGATGTGTGGTGATATATGCCCATAATCTCAGCACTCGGGAGATGAAGGCAGAAGGATCCGAAGTTCAAGGCCATCCTTTGGCTACATAGTGAGTTCAAAGCTAGCTGGGAAGACTAGAAATGAATGCACTAATAGGAAAGATTAATAACAATAATAATGTTAATATTTTTTAAAGTGGTGTGGAGGGGTGGCTCGGTGGTGAAGAGCACGTGTTATTCTTGCAAAGCACCCAAATCAGTTCCCAGCACCCACATGGTAGCTCACAACCATCCTAATCCCAGCTCCAGGGACTCCAATATGCACTCTGTCATCTATGGACACTGCATACATGTGGTGCATGTATATACATACATGCAGGAAATATACTCATATGTAAAATAGATAAGCCTTTTAAAAAAATTAAGATAGTAAGAGGTAATAGACAACCAAATAATAAAGGAAGGAATACAAGTGGAGTGGCCAACGAAATCCCTTTAGCTCCCAGGAAGCTTTCGTGTACCCCGTGTACATTTTCACCACCTGGAGGATGCCTGGAAGATGCCTCCATACAATACAGACTGTGTCCCACATGCTGGCTTAGGTTAGGTGTCACCGTTTATCTCCATAGCAGGCTCAAACCTCATCTGATGTTTTCATTTGCCTTTTAACGGGCTCTTCCCCTAGACCAGGAGTATAACACGCCTCAATCTTGTTTAGCAGTATGGTCAGTGTGTCTGCAATGGAATATAGTACCTAGTAGACTTCCAGAAACTTCAGTTAATGCAAAGAAAGCTCTTATTGTATTTCAGGCTTTATTAATGAAAATGTGGAAGCACTTGCCCTTATCAGTGGATGGTAGCTCATGGCTGAGCGCATGCTCAGAATGCTCGTGCTTGCCATTACCAGAGGGTGGTAGCTCATGGCTGAGCGCATGCTCAGAATGCTTGCGCTTGCCATTACCAGAGGGTGGTAGCTCATGGCTGAGCGCATGCTCAGAATGCTTGTGCTTGCCATTACCAGTGGGTGGTAGCTCATGGCTGAGCGCATGCTCAGAATGCTCGTGCTTGCCATTACCAGANTTGCCATTACCAGAGGGTGGTAGCTCATGGCTGAGCGCATGCTCAGAATGCTTGCGCTTGCCATTACCAGAGGGTGGTAGCTCATGGCTGAGCGCATGCTCAGAATGCTTGTGCTTGCCATTACCAGTGGGTGGTAGCTCATGGCTGAGCGCATGCTCAGAATGCTCGTGCTTGCCATTACCAGAGAGTGGTCACTCATGGCTGAGCGCATGCTCAGAATGCTCAAAGCCCTGGGTTCTGACACGAACGTGTCAAATAATGATGATGGGAATGTTGACGAAAGAAACTGAAATGATACCACTGCTTGGCTTGATTGGCAGTTTACCTATTGTGACGGCACAGGCACATAGATGTTAGGGTGAAGTGAGCGTCCCATTCGCTGCCCCTGGGAAAGCTGTCGCAATGCAATTTAATAATCTGAAAGTGTTGTGATAGGGATCAAGAGCCTTAAAACCACCCACGCTGTGTAGCCAAGGAATCTCTATGAAGCAATCCACATAGAAATATGTGTCACACAGTATTTCTCCCAAGAGAAAAATTAAAGTCTGTCAATTTTCAACAGTGAATAAAATGGTGAAGGGCTTCGTATAACAGAACAGTGCACCCATGTTTTCAAGGGCTGCCTAGAAATGAGGAAGGTGACCAAAGCGTGTTCTTCATTAATCCACAGTAGCATGTTCAAACATGCCCGCATAGCATTCTGCAAACACCAACACCCATCTCGAGGACACTCATCACCTTCCTGAATCAAAACGACCCAATAGAACACTCGTTGCTCCCAGCACTGGCATCACCATTCTATTTTGTCTCTACGAGTCTGGCAATCTCGGTACCTTGTATAAATAGAATCACACTTACGCCCTTCCGTGAAGCCTATTTCACGAGTGCCACGCTTTCGAGGCTCATTCATGTTGTGCATGTCAGGATGCCTTTCCTTTCAAAGGCTGAATCGCACTCTAGCACATGGGTTCTACGTGTCATCTCGTCACCTACCCTCTCTGGATACTTCGGACGCTATACTGTGTGGGTCCTGGGAATATCCCCATGGATGTGGGAATGCAGGTGTATCCACGCAGGCTTTTGCTTTCAGTTCTTCCAGGCACATACCCAGTATGACCCTTGGACAACAAAGTTTGTCTACATTTAAATCACTGAAGAACCCACATACTGTTTTCTGCAATGGCCATGCCATTTTTACATCCCTCACCAACAAAGCAACTGTGCTCTTCCGTCCACACAACCTCCCCAGCACTTGCTAACCACGGGAGAGCAGGGTCTTCTCTTCTTCTTTGCTGCTGTTGTTTCCTGACTTTGCTTTGCTCTGGTTAGGTTTCTTTCCAAACAGTCATCCCAGTGGGTGTTGCTTCGTCTGGAGGTCTCCACTTCCATCTCCCTCACAGTGAGACATGTGGGCATTGGACATGTGCTCACTGTCAGTTTGCATACTAGCTTTGCAGAAATGACTATTCAAGTCTCTTGTCTAGTTTTTAATCAAGTTGCATCACAACATATTTTTACATAACTAAAAACAAGACCTTAAAAATATTTTTAACAAATGGCAAAAAGTTAATACGCACACATACATACATATACAACAGGAAAGAAAATACAACAAATTATTAACAGAGCTTGCCTCTGGGCGAGCACATCAGGTGTAACTTCATTCCCTTTTTATACTTCATATGCAGCTTTTCTAAAAGGAGCACACGTGACTGGTATGAGAGAGATAGGGGGCATAAACAAATTTCTAAAACCTCAGCCCAACCACAAAGTGAAGGCTGCAACAGACTGAAACCTTTTTCAGTTAAGGGCACCACAGTGCAGAGTTTCTGCAGTGACCCCCAGCAGAAGGAAAGATTCGACTGACTTCCGCTCATCCTATGCCAGGGCCCCGAACAGGTGCACACCAGCTGCCAGATGATACTTCCCAACAAGGGTGCTCCGCCCCTTCACCCACTGCCCCTTTTCCCCACCCATGTACATAAACAGGCTCCTTCACCTCAGACAAACAAGAACAAGGCACTGGGGAGGAAGATTTTCTCTCTCCTTGCAGAATCTGAAAATTAGCCCTTAGGGGATCAACCTGCCAAGTGACAGACACCTGGGCAGTCCTACAAGGATGTGCCTCAGGGTGAGAATGGAACAGCATGGCCTAGCTCCTGCACGGCAATTGGGTCCAATCCTGGTAGGGCAAATGAAAAATGAACAATGTGTTTAAAAGGTGCCCAGAAAAATATATTTAAAATACTAACAATAAGGGAGCTGGAGAGATGGCTCAGGGATTAAGGGCACTTGCTGATCTTGCAGAGGACCCAGCAGTCATATCAAGCCCCACACAGACATCTGTGACTGCAGCTCCAGGGAGTCCAACACTTTCATCTGGCCGCCAGAGGCCCCAGGCATACATGAGGTGCTCATGCATACATGCAGGAAAAAACACTCACACACATAAAAGAAAAATATCTTTAAAACGTAAAAGATAGCGGGCCGTCACCAGAACAATGGGTCTCTTCTGAGAGATGTTTATATGCCCTGAAAGAGATGGAACAGAGAGGTGCCTTCTTTTTCCCTGATATGTTGTGAATAAAAAATAATTGTTTTGCTATCATTGAATTTGAAAGGGAAACACTGATCAACCCTTCAAGTCTAAGAGGAAAAAAGTGAAAAATAAAAATAAGTGCTTTAACGAGACAGATGATGATGTGTCGTCTCTACTGTGTTCGAGACAGTTCCCATTATGGAAAAGCAACAACCAAGCAGCTATGCTAAGAACACAGTTGTCAAAAATAACAGAAACAACTATACAGAGGTAGCATGGAGAAGAACAGTATCCGCAAACACTCCAGTGTTTCCCCATGATCCAACCCTTCCTACTGTTACTGTACCAACCCTTAGAAGGTGACATGTCTGGCCCAGCCAATGAGCAACATGCTTACTTTAGAGCCAAAGTGTGACCCTCCAGTTGCTCTTTGCCAGGGCTCCTGAAGGATTCTGCCTCAAGCTCCAGCCATGAGTTTTTACATCTGTGTAGAGACACTGACACCACTGATTATTCACAATGCATGTGAACAGCAAGAGGGAAGCAACCAGCTGCTGGGTTGAACCTCTGAAATCTGGGGGTGTATTTTTATCATAGGACTTTGTAAGCCCCAAGGACAGAAGCAGAAAGATATTAGATTCATAAAGCAGAATCAGCCACATGGGAGAACATAGCAAGTGCCTATCAGACTCCTCAGAGGACAGATACAAAGGGTCTGGTTGGTGCCTGAGCATGGAAGCCAGGCCAAGGGAGAAACTGCAGGGACAGGAAGCCTTAGATGCATGACTTTCCATCCAAATCACTGAGAGCAGGGCATCAGAACACACTCCAAATTATCCTAACACCCGTGTCTACACAGTGCCCCAAAGCACTAAATAAAGCCTATGATCAGGGCCATCTTTGTAGACACAGGCACTTGTTAATTTATGGTACCTCTCCAGGGATTTGAAATATGGAGCAATTACTAATGCAGACAAAATTCTTGCTGAACAAAACCCAAAATAAATGGTCTGAGAGCAGAAAGAGTGGAAGCAACTTCTGCTTTGTTCCTGCCCTGATGCCAGAGTGGAGACCCACGAGCTATATTCCTACCACCCCCTCCAGATGGGTGAATCCCAAACTGCTTTTCCTCTTACTATCTGGCATCCATCTTAATTTATAAAATCCTGTAATCTAGTTAATATCCAGGGACATGACCCCTGCAAATACCCTTTTCTACAATCACCCAGAGACCTTCTTAACAAAATACTTGAAAATGGAGTTGAGTCTCTAATGCAATATTCTAGCTTAACAGAATCTCTCAAATGCCGGCAAATGCTTACATGCCTCGCATTTTATCCAGCTGATCTCTCCTGATGGGATGAATAGATATTACAAGCGCATAAGTAAAAAAAAAAGAAAAGAAAAAAAACAGTAATTAAAAATCCTTTATGCAGAGAAACCAATGTCATAGCTGAGCAAATAAAGGAAGGAGGCAATAGCCAGATGGGTCACTTCCTCAGTTACATAGAAAGGGCTTTTCCCTGAGAAATTGGCCTGACTTGCCAGCTATTTCCTTCTGTGCTGACAGCTAAAGACACGCAGAGGGGAAAGGTGCAGTGAGACCAGCTGAGTGAAGCCTGCGTGTTGAACGTGTGAAGATCCAATCTCAACTTGATCTCTTTCCAAAGAGTGAGCCCCTGGGTTCCTCCCTTTTCAATGGGCCAGCCATTCTTGGGGGTCAGTGCATGAGAAGACAGAATTCTGGTGACCCACTGTGCCTGTTTAGCCCAGCTAAGAACTGTCATTCAGAGAGTTCCCATCTCCGCTGCCTTTACTGTGTCTGACTACAGTAAAGCTCCCACCACCACAGGCCATGGGAACAGCTCCTGTCTCCCAGCCTCCTCCCTGCCATCCTAACACCACAGCCCTGAGTCTTAATCCTGCTCCAGTGGTCACCCCCTCCTCTCTTTTGCAGAACCATTTCCATGAACATTTCTGACAAAGGCTGGACACTATCCTCTCCCTCCAGGTCTCTGCCCAGACACTCCATCCTGTAAGTAGTTAACTCACCCTGAAGCAAGTATGAGTGCCTTTCCCAGCTCCAGCACCTAAATCCAGCAGCTGCCCTGGAATCCCCTCACCCTTTTGGAGACTTCCAAAGTCCCTGTCCGTCCACAGTATCTCGGCCACTTCTAGCACACCACACTGCAATCCAGACCTTGAACTCTGGCTGATTCTTCCCATAGCCAATTCATCCTCACATCCAACTGATTCTACCTCTGAATAGAGACTGGTTTTGTTTCTCCATCATTACCTTTCTGGCTTCAGGAATCAAATGTCTGAAAAGAGCGAAAACTGGCCTCACAGTAGGTCAAACATCCACCCTTGCCCACTGAAACTTAGCTCTCCGTACAAAAAGAATCTGTGTACCCCTTCCAGGGCAATTCCGATCATGCCATCTCACTGCTGAAAGCCCTTTGGAGAATCCCCACAGCTCATGAGCTGAGGGACTAGCATTGCCCACATGCAAGCTCTGCAACCTGCAAGATGAATGCTGCTGAATCTGGAGTCCTCCCTTCCTCAGAACACCCGTGCAATAGAGAGCTGCTTTCCACCCCTCTTTGGGGGCCTTTGCAAAGCACTTGCTGCTTCCCCCAGAAGGTCCTTACTTTCTTCTTCAGTGGTCACACCTTGCCAATTTTTAGAGCTCACTCAAAGGCTGTTTCCTTGGGTGAGATTTTCCTGACTTCAGGCTCAGCCTACTTCCTTTGTTACACACCACCAAATAGCCTTATTTTAGTAACTCCATACACAGCCTTTAGTTATTTGTCCATTTAATTATTAAATTTATGGCTAGGTACATTCCCTAAAGGATGACAGCAGAGTCTCAGCTGTACTGATTCTGTGTCCAGCATCAGACCCTTACTAACATGTCAATCTTTAAAACAGTCTTCTGGAATTCTAGGTGCCATTCTGTGAAACAAGGTCCCACCTCCAAATGCCATGTTAAATCTAAATTATAAGCTCACCCTGATAACTTCTAAAAAGAGATGATAGTAGAGACAAAGACAGAGCAGAAAGAATAATCAAAGAAGGGACATAAGTAGGAAGGGTGGAAGACTCACAGAGGTTTGCAGATGGTAGATATCTGGAGCTTATAGAAGTAGAA
Organism: Ellobius talpinus; assembly: GCA_001685095.1. Classification (NCBI taxonomy): domain Eukaryota; kingdom Metazoa; phylum Chordata; class Mammalia; order Rodentia; family Cricetidae; genus Ellobius; species Ellobius talpinus. The sequence goes on along the minus strand of LOJH01005865.1, from coordinate 22,669 downwards.
GACGACAAACACATTTCAAAAAGAACTGATGATCAAAAGCAAAACAAATGCACTATTTGATATCACTTTCAATAAACGTCCCTGGTATCTAACCCTAGATAATCAAGAATTTTCAAATACAGGTTAATAGGACCTTCCTGATGTGGGATGTCCTTCTGTATATGTGTTGCTTTCATTGGTTAATGAATAAAACTGCTTTGGCCTATAGCAGGGCAGAATATAGCCAGGTTGGAAGAGATATATAGAGATTATGAGCAGTGTCCGTCTACACCTTCCTAAGTAACCTCGGAGTGCGACTCTTGTGGGCACTGAGGTCAGAGTGCATCATGACCAGTTTAAGAAGGCTAAACCTGTGGTGGCCAGGCTGTACCCCATTCTAGGCAAGTTCAGTTACTCAGAAAGGGCACACAGAAGAGCAGGGCGTGTGGCAGTGAGGGGCCACCTCTAGAAGCACAAAGAAGCCTCCAGACTCAAGCAGGAACAAATAAAAGACTCTCCTGGAAAGGAAAGTATTGGGACTGAATTAACCTCCGACGAAATACAAACTCCTCTGTGTGTCTTTGAAGCCATCTTGGTCTAACGTCTGCCAGGCAAGACTACACTTGCTTCCCACTGCCATCCTATATGCCAGGACTCAAGACAGGAAATTAAAAAGCACATTCCTACAGACGATCTCACACATTTTTATTATGTGTGTTGGGTACAGAAAGATAACATCCAGACTCAAACTGTTAAGATGGAGAATTTGCTTTTAAAAAATAGACAAATCCATGAGGAGTTTATTTTCAAGGTGCTTTTTTAAGGAATTGCAGCAAAATCCTTATGATGAGAAGAACAAAATAAAATTCATGATCAAGATCTTTCAGATCCACTTGGGAAGCAGAGGGCAGACGATCTTTGTGAGTTCAAAGCCAGCCTAGTCTACAGAGCCAGTTCCAGGACAGTCAGGGATGTTATGCAGAGAACCCTTGTCTCCAGAGGTGAGGGGTAGGGTGTGCAGAGGTACAGAGGGATCTATTTTAGACCAGAGTGTGATAGACCCTAGCTATGTGGGAGGCTGAGGCTCGAGTCTTAAAGCCAACCCAGGCGCATAGTAAGACACCCGTCTCAAAACAAAACAAAAAAAACACCTACAAACTCTGACTCAGGCACTTCGTTGTGTGTGATTCAGGCAAGTGTGTGTGCGTGTGTGTGTGTGTTATGAACACTAATGTCATAGCACCTGTGCAGAGGTCAGAGGCCAACTTCCTGGAGATAGTTCTCTCCTCCCACAGTGAGTCTGAACTCAGGTCACCAGGCTTGCACAAGACCTTCTGCTCAGTTAGCATCTCAACATTTCCAATGTGCCAAACTTGGGCACATTTCATCTCTCTGGGGCATATCAGTGAAATAAACCGCCCTCATCTGGTTATAAAATTAAATTAGAAAAATACGTAAGTGCTTAACACTGAGCCAGACACAAAGGGGGTTCTCAATAATTGTTCAGTACTATGATTCTCCCAATAGCAACTGTAATCCTTGGTGAATAATATGGCTAAATAACTGGTAGGTATGTGCATGGATGTCGGATGGCAGCCAGCCCCAGAGGAAGGTCTCAGGGCCGTGACATCCACCATAAGACCAAGAACATCACAGAAAAGGCAGGTTTTAGGAGATGAGAAAGGAGGTGGACGGGAGAAGTGGATGGAAATTGTTCTAAAGGTCAAATTTGCACAAATAGGATTTGTTCATGCGAAAGCATGCCATCCTATAAACACAAAGTAATCCTCGGGCTCTCTTGGCTAGCTCAAAGGATTGTAAGCAGGCTTTCAAAAAACACAACTACCCACCCCTTAGACATTTCTCCCCGTCCCTGAATTGAGTCTAGGAACAGCAGGCATCCTGACCTTCAGCTTCTGATGTCACACACACACACACACACACACACACACACACACACACACACACAC